>JANIEQ010000772.1:0-43252 GCA_024708375.1 Oxalis stricta | reverse complement strand
ACAGATATTAAACTTCACAAATTACAAGTGTATGACCAATTGATGGTATTTATTGAAAAAAAAAAAAAAAAAAAAAAAAAACCCCCCCCCCCCCCCCCCCTGTATCTCTATATATCTCTCGCTTTTTCTGTGTGTGTGTGTGTGTATGTGTGTGTGTGTGTGTGTACACACACACACACACACACACATTTTTTTTTTTTTTTTTTTTTTTTTTTTTTTTTTTTTTCGTTGGTGTTCGTTTCGATGATTAAGATTTTGTAGATAGATACATTTTAATATGATCCACGTATTCTTCCTTTAGATATGGTTCAAATTCGATTCTTTTTTATGATGTTGGAACCTCGTTCGAGTGGCACCATTCTACTAATGACACTCCAGAATAACGCTTCTTAATACTGGCATCTCTACTCTATGGTCAATGAAAAAACATAGCATAGCACATAAAAATTCAGAATGAAAATTAAGATTGATTATTGGATTGACTTCACATAAGTAGTACAAACTACCTTTTATAACTCGATTACTTTTCTCCCACTCCAACGTCCAAGCAGCTGAAAGAAGAGACTCATGTACTATACTATAATCCTTCATTTTTTGATTCTTTTTACATCTAGAACTCCTTATTCACTATAAATTACTACACTTTATTATTCCTAATTAATTCTTATAAGAGAAAAAATTGTTACTAAGAAATAGTAATTTTTTTATAGGACCGATATATAGTATATTGTTCAGGTGTTGATGTTTAGAATGAAAAATGTTGAATAGAGAGTGTACCATTTGTCAATTATATCGATAGCTATAAGTTTGTATTAAAAATTAGTATATAGAATATATAGATAGATATAGGTTACAATTATAGTATTAAGAAACGTAGTTTCCCTCTCCCTTCTTTAGGTATATATCTATACCTTTTTCTTTTTAAATGGATGACAACATATGTTAGTTCACTTCAATCTTGATTTCCTTTGTTGAATTATTTTTTGAATGAGAAAAATTACACAACAATTCTCAAACCTGATGAGTTTGAGATGGAGAGAAAGTATACCTACTTCGGCAGTTACGTTAGGGTAATTTGTTTCTTTCAAGTAAAAGGTCAGTAACTATCTTAATCGTGACCTTCTGTTATTCGTTTTAGAACTATCAAGACATATTTAGATAGTATAAATAAAATAAATTAATCGATTGGACGCAAAGGGGTGGTGGCGCAGTTGGCTAGCGCGTAGGTCTCATAGCTATTTGTTGAGTTATCCTGAGGTCGAGAGTTCAGGCCTCTCTCACCCCAAATATTTTTTAAAAACTATTGTGCGTAAAACAGTTTCCTTTTTTTTTTTTTTTGGCTCTTTCTGGTCCTCCCTTTTCATCGTTTTATTTCCCTTGTGACATTTAGCAGGAAGAAAAACATGGCAGAAACTAATATGACAAAACAATGCATTCGCTAAATGATTTAAGGTTTTTATCGATGCGACGCTGAATGCAAACTATCAACCAACAATTGCCACAAGCTTCCATTGCCTAACTTCAGATTGATTTACACAATGGACAAAGCAATAAACCGAATAAATCCACTCAACTACAATCAGTCATATTCACGAAAAAACATATTTGTAGTTAATGTGTCGAGAAATCTTTATACCCAAGTAGCACGATCAGTTAATTAGCCTTCCTAGGACCATGAAACGAAATCCAGGCCTAAAATTTTATGTTCTACACTAGACGAATCTTACAGCCTGCATTTGTCTACTACCAAGAAAATCGACCTAGATAGTATTCAGATCTTGAGAATGCTTTGCAATGACTAATTTATAAAACACTCCACATATAGAACAAAATCCTCTGTAATATATTAAGCATGTTGGGGATATCAATGCCATTCTATTCCTCCATATGTAGTGGAGCCAACTCCTTCCCAGGATTCACCATAGCCAACTTCTTCACCATCAATGCCTTCCATGTCCGAGTCCCACCAACCACGACCATTTTGATCTGGCACCAAGGAAAAGAAATTAATACTTTTCATTAAAATAGAAATAGAAGAATGCACACCAAACATTTTAGTTCTGTATTATTATATGAACTGAACAGAGACACGAAGGAGAATACATGCAATTCTCAATAATAAAACTGATTCGATTGAGAGAATACGAACAGTGATTGTAGAGAGGTTTCGAGCTTCTTCCTGCTCATAAGCCTTGTTTGCCTTTCGGGTTGTTTTGATTTTGAATCATCCCCCAGAACGAGCACTTTCTTCTGAGTAATCTGCTTTCCGTCCCCACCTGTGACCCAATAACAAGATGCCAAGTCATATCTCATAGCTTTGCAACTTGTGATCTTGAGTTTATCATCACGACACACTGAATGAAAATTATGTTCTCTGCCTAGTCAAGGTTAGCTTTTCTCTTATAGATATATCAAAAGGCACATGAGGCTACAATGGTGATTGATCACCATTTCTCTCGATGCATGCAAACATATTCTACTCATTTTACTAGCAATCCATAATAGGCTTTATGGCTGTTCTCACAAGTGATCTCATAAACCGTTATCTAGTTGTAAACAAAGTGGATACATAAGAAACTAGTGAAGAAGAAATATGAAAATTGACAGTAAAAAAACTGTGAGGGATAACATAACATGCTCACCTTCAAAAGGGTTTCTTAGCTTTTTGTTACTTGCACACCGTTTAAGCTACCATCTTCTCCCAGAACTAGTACCTGATTTTGGGCTGTCTTCTTCTCACACCAACCTTACAATCCAACATAAAACAAAAGAAAAAAAAAAATTAGAACCTACAAAGTCAAAAACAGATCTTTGGCATTTATCTTGTAGGAGTTTCTTGGGTTTCCTTTTAACCTTATATTTTCACTTCATGTTAGAAAATCATCATATTTTCGAAGTGTATTTTTATTGTTGGGTTGCAATGGGGGCAGAACTGGAAGGAGGTATAGTAACCTTTCGTTCACACACACATCTAGCAACACATCTACATAGGACCTTTGACTATTGCTTCTTTCCACAGTAAAGATAAAACAGCGAGTTAGGATTCATATGTCAGATCAATCATGTAAATTACAAAAACAATTAGCAACAGTTTCTTGAAGTTAAGACAATACATTGCTAATTATTGTCAAAGAATAAAATTAAGCTATCAGCACTAAGTATTAAAACTGCCATGAAATTTTAGTCTTAAAATTGACTCATGGATTTGGTATTAATCTGTCGGTAGCTAATGAAATGACCCCAGATCAGCTGGACAGACAAAGACAATATAAATATTACCTTCAAAAGGGTTGCTTTGGTATCTTGATTCTTGCTCCTCAATTAAGCCAAACAATCTCCTTCTATACCGACATTAAATGAAGATGAAGCTATGAAATTTTCCTTGTCTACATTGGTAGCATGCTTGAACTGTTCTAAAATCACCTTATCCATTGGACCTCCTTTATCTTCTTTCTTATCTATGGAGCCACCAAGGTTCATAGGACTTACAAGGAGAAGGGGCTTTCCCTATCAATCAAAACACAGAATAGTCCATTATCTTATATATAAAAAAGTAAGGGCATTAATTAACGATTACAAATCATATCCTCGGTTATGATATATCCAAAACAAACAAGTGAATGACTAATGCGTCGCGTAATTAATTTATTTTTCAGCTATGCGGGTAATTCGTAAGCCAAAAGAATGATAGCTGTTCAGATGAGCTTTAAATTAATTTCTGAGCCAGCCCAGCATCTAATTTTTCATTTCGAATAGCTTAATTTTCTCAGAAAATGGAAGGCACCTGAACTGTTTTGGCTGGCTGAGAAGTCGTGCCCAGCTTGCGATTGAGGAAATCCGACAGCGAAACCGTTGAATTCTTCGTTGACGCTTCTCTGTTGGCCACACCTTCCTAAGAACTTTTGACACTGTGATGGCGGATGGGCTGCCGTCCGGTGGATGGAGGTGTAGATTTCCGAGATCCATGTCGAGTAATCTAGATTTTGGTAAAAGAAACAACTTTGATCTAAAATAAAACCTTCAAAACGGGGATTAATATTCGAACCGATAATATAGAACTCCAATATAAATTGTATTAAGTCATATTTTCAATATTCAAACCGAGAGTATAGAACTCTAATATAAATTGTATTAAGTAATATTGGAAGCTTAAATCGAATTCCTAATACGTGGGAAAGAAGAAAATCGATTTAATGGAAGTTAGGGTTTTACCGAATGATTTAGGAGTACTGTCAGTAAAATGACTAGGAAACGAGATGTGTTTGGAATTTGAGTGTCATTTCAGAATTGAAATGATAGAGGACAAATAAATGAAGAGATTGCAACTTGAATGAAGCCGAATGGATAAGAAATGAGTGACTCATGGAGGTTCAAAGTTGGCGGTGAAAATCTGGACGAAAATAAAATTATAAAAAAATACAAAGCTAATCATCTATAAACATACATAATATTTCTTTTCATTTCTCATAAAACTCTGTCTAACCTTAAAGGGGAAAGACTTAATATTTATATAGTCACATGTATAGTCAAAATCTTGCTCTCCAAGATCTACACAAGGACGAAAATGACATAAAATATAAATAAATAGAGTCTAGTCGACATGCACGCTGGCAATTACGATAATTATTTAAATCCTGAAATAGTCCTTATAACTTTTAATAAAAATGCAGATTAATCCAAAATAAAAGCGATGATATTAATTCATCACTCAGTTAAGGCATATATCCACGTGAACCTTAGTCAATTTGATTGTTGCCCTTTGTTGGAACTTCGAGTGATGTGGGGCGATCAGACAAGTCTCAGGTGACTTTTCCGGACGTTGACCCGGTGAGTGAGCCGAGTTGACTTTTGTTCCTTTCTTCCGGTTGATCACTAGAACCCTTGAATAGCCACAGGGGATGTTCCGCCATCATCCTCCCACTCTTGGGAGGAAATCTTCATAAGGGAGGAGTTGATCTTGATCAACGGGCACAAGGATAATGCAAGTAGAGGGCATTGAGCAATGGACTCCATCTCCTAGTTCAAGCTTGTAGTGGCCTTTGTCCATAACGCCAACGATCTTCGAAAGGATCTTCTCCTTGTATACTCCAGTAGCTCACGACCCTTGCATTTCGTACCATATCCACACTTGCTCCATTTCACATTGACCAAATCACCAATTTGAAATTGGTGCTTCTCCATGACTCGGTCATGAACGTGGAAAGGATGGAACTTCTCCGAGGAATAGATGGCACATTCATTCTTGCCAGCTTTGGGACTGGAAGAGATTCCTTAACCGAGAGAGACTCGCTCACATTGTTCATATTAAGTTCACAAATACTAGCAATTGGAGTCTTCCGAGAAGAATAGGCAATCATATTATCAATTGCAAGAGGAATATTGCTAACAATCCTAAGATCACTAGTAGGCATATCTAGAAGACCTTTCTCGCTATCAATCTTCATGGACAGCTTTCTTAGGGGCAATTTCAAAGAGGATGATCGAATAGACTAGCATTAGAATTCCAACTTCAAAGTAGCATTTTCAAGGAAATTAGTGGAGTTTACCTCGGTTTTGGATGGACATGGACACCTGTGGAGGTGTGCTAAGGTGATACCTGAGGCTCTTTGGTGCCTTCTCCTCTTCCTTGACGGTCGGATTGCGGGGCAAGAGGTTGTACCGAGTCCCACCCTTCGTAAAAGTATATGTATTTTCAAAGCCATCGTGTTTAACTCTAGTATCATATAACCACGGTCTTCCTAAGAGAAGGTGACAAGCGGTCATAGGGATGACGTCACACAATGCTTCATCTGCATAGCCTCCAATAGAGAATGGGACTCTAGCCTTCTTCCAAACTCTAACGGAGTGTTTGGGATCGACCCATGAAAGACTATATGGAGTGGGGTGTGGGACAGTTTGTAGGGCCAGTTTATCCACCATCTTTTCACTTGCAACATTCTCACAAGCTCCTCCATCAATGATAAGTTCACAAACCTTGCCATTAGACTTGCACCGAGTGTGGAAAAGAGATTTCCTTCTCCAATCTTCGCCCTTGGTCGAGATGCTCAACAAGTTCAGTAGCACAAGGAGGTCTCCTTCTTCATCACCGTGACATTGTACTTCTTCTATAGCATCCTGCTCACATTGGATATGATTTTCTTCTTGAAGAACTTCTTGGTTCACTTCCTTGCCTTGCTCATCAACATAAATGACTCTTCTAGTAACATTGCTTTGGCATTCATTGGCAAAATGCCCCGGCTGCCCACATTTGTAGCAGAGTTGATTAGCCCTCGGTGTGGCACTCCTTGGAGGATAAGCTAGGCTAGCATTAGGAGTTCTTGGAGCTAGATTAGGAGCTAACGAAGGCCTATGAGGCATGTAAGGTTTCTGTGCATAAGGAGAGGTTTTGTTGTTGTAGACCGTTACTTGAGATTGAGCTATCCCTTTCCCTTTTCGAGAAGCACTATGCCTTAGGTTGGATTCACATTGTAAGGCAATCCTCTTTACATCACCAAAGGAGTAGTAAGCTTGCAGATTGACCATATCACTCACTTCCATATTCAAACCGAATAGAAACCTAGAAATGGTAATCTCCTCATCTTCTCTTATACCACATTTCAACATTAGATGTTCAAAGGCTTCGATGTAAGCCTCCACCGATGCCTTCCCCTTGCTTTAGTTCCGAGAGGGAGTTAAGTAAAGATTGCCTATAGTTTCGGGGCAAGTAGTTCTCCTTCATGATAGACTTCATCTTACTCCACGTTTTGACTCTGGATTTTCCTTTGTGCTCTCTTTCATAGCACACATGATCCCACCAAACGGAGGCGTGGTCCGTGAGCTTCAAGGCCACAAGCTTGACCTTACGAGCTTCCTCTACTTCCTACTGATCTCAAAGATCCTATCAATGGTAGTAATCCAGCCCATGAAAACATCCGGATCTCTTTTCCCATCAAACTTAGGCAACTCGATTTTAAAATCCTTAAGACTGTCTCTAGTACCATGTCTATGCTCAAAGAAGTTACCTCGACGCTTTGACGGGTGTGAGCGCTCTCCTTCGAGCTACTTGGAGGACTTGTGGGAGTGTTGAGAGCGGTGAGGGCCATGCGGGTTTGATCCATGGCCGCCTAGGGGGCGTAGGACTATCGGAAGATGTAGGACTAGCTCGAGATTTAATCTTCTTCTTCTCACGGTCACGGATAACTTCAAAAGCTTCATTCTTTTGTTTTTCTAGCTCGAGGTCCAGTTGAAGAGAGTCTATCTTGCTGGTTAAAAGACCTACTTGGCGTCTAAGAAAGACGAGGTCTTCATTTTGGCCAGAAATAGGGACTTGCGAAGCTTGGCCGGAGAGAGGGGCCCGGCCGGAGTTTGTGTCGTCGTCCGGCAGGGAGGGAGGAGCCGTGGCTCTGATACCACTCTGATGGCGTATGGCGCTGACGTCCGGTGGCCGGAGGGAGATTTCCGAGATCCATTTCCAAGCTGGACCTAGGGTTTGTAAAAGAAAGCAACTTTGATGCAAAAATAAAATCTTCAAACTGAGATTAATATGTCAATCCAAGATATATAACACTAATATAGAGGATATTAGGTCATATTGGACGCCTGAATCGAATTCCTAATGGGGGGAGCAAGAAGAAGAATCGAAATATAAGAGGCTTTGGGTTTTCTCGAGTGAAATCTGGAGCACTGTCGGGAAAATGATCAGAGAAGTTATGGGTGTTTGGAATTTCAGGGTCATGTCTGAGTGGAAATGATAGGGGAAAGACTAAGGAAGAGATTGCAACTTGAATCAAGGTAAAAGGATAAGAAATGAGTGTTTTGTGAGTGTTCAAAGTGGGTGGATGAAAATCTGGACGGAAATAAAATTACAAAGGAAAAAGCACCAAGCTAATTCCCTAAATCATACATAAGAGTAAGGTTACTTCTCATTTTCTCATTAAAACTTGTCTAATCCTAAACGGGAAAGACCGAACATATTTATACTCACATGTGTAGAGAGTCAAAGACTTGCTCTCCAAGGGTCGACATAAGGACGAAAATGACATAAAGTATACATAAATGAGTCTAGTCCATGCACGGGCGAATTGCGACAATTATTTAAATGTCTGAAATAATCCTTATAACTTTCAAATAAAATGCGGTTTAATCCAAAATGAAACGATGATATTAATTCATCACCGTTAAGGCATATCTCCATGAAACCCTAGTCACTTTGACCGTTGCCCTTTGTTGGAACTCCGATGATGTGGGGCTGATCCGACAGGTCTCCGGTGACTTTTTCCGAGCATTGACCAGTGAGTGAGCCGAGTTGACTTTTCTTCCTTTCTCACGATTGATCATTAGAACCCTAGAATAGCAACAGAGAGGTTGCTCCGCCATCACACTGTGAAAGAAAATGAACCCAGATATTAATTAATACTACTACAATCAAATAAGTAAAAATAACTTAACACGAAAAAGGAATAAGATTTGTTTTTTTGTTTATCTACAGATACGAAGAACGAGGAATCAAGCGGCGACAGGTAATCCGAACGCTGTACCAAAACCGTGATCGGCTTTTTTGCTTTGAATTCATTTGCTCTAAATTTGTATATTCGTTTTTTGCTTTGGGGTTTTCTGTGTTTGATTTTGTTTCTACAGCGAAATTTTGGGAGGGAACTGATTTTTGGCGCCAAAGTTCTAACTGAAAATTATTTTGAAAAGGATGGAAGAACAGTTTAGTCCCAAATGTTTTAGATATAGCAATATTTCACCCTCATTGAATGAATATGATAATATACAACTTTGGAATAAAATAAGATTAAAAATTCATTGGAATAATATAAAATAAGATTAAAAATTCATTGGAATAATATACAACCATAATTTTTAGTTTACGTGCTTTCTTTTGTTTAGAGTGAAAACTATAACAAAAGAATGAATTAAAAAAAAAAACTCTTTTTAATCAACATGCTTGTTTTCCTTAGAGTGAAAACTATAACAAAGAATGACTGAACAATTCTGTTTCCTCATCTCTGCCATCGTCGGACGGACAAAAGCTCCGATAGAAAAGAGGAGAAGCTTGCGGGCGCAAGTTAACAGTTAGTGTGGGAGTTTGCTAAAGACACTGACATGACGGTTCGATAAAATCTGCCATCTTCCTTTTATTGAACTTTGATGAAAAAATTTACTCACAAAACTACATGTCTAAGAAGCTTTCACAACAAATTTTAAGATACTCTAGACAGAGAATTTTGTTTTGCAAGGGCTATTTAACACCGGAAACTGCTCTATCGAATTCCTAATGATGAATTTGGGCAAATTTTCTTCATAACAGTTTTTTGAAACTTGAAAATTCTTAAGAACATTGTCATCTAATCTCTTCATATTCTTACATCCAGTATAGGCTGATCGATCTAGAAAGGTTATGGGGTTATTTTGTATAAATTTAAAAAATAGGATTATGGAATTAATTTTTATAAATTATGGGATAATATTGCTAAAATTTACACTAAAATTGAAGGAATTTTTTTCTTTTCAGTGTGACCCCACTCAACCCTAAAGGGCTCCGCCCTACATCGATCGGAATAGGGTAAACTTGCGCTTCTTAAATCAACAATTGGTCATTAATTCAATCAGAATATTATGACCATCCCTATATTTCTCCATTCTGTTTGGAATCCAGTGGAAGTCTTTAAACTAGTGCTACTAAGTTACTAATAATAGTAAATTATCATCGCAACGTATAAAGGATAGAAAATTCCTTAGTCCCTAGCTTAGCTCATTATTTCTTATTGTTACACATAAGTAGCAAGTAAAGATTGGAGCCAAGATCAATCTCCCACATAAAAGGGCGTGAGCAAGATAGAGGCAAAGCTTAAAGCAAGGAATTAACACCCGATTTACTAAAATCCTAAAGAATTTCCTACCATTGACCCTTTAACCAGACTTTTGGAGTTTCATTTATCTTCATCAAAAACCATCCAACAATTTTCAATCTTTCTTCTTTTCTCTCCTGACAAAATCTTTGAACATATTGAATAATAATAACATGGACGGCTAGCTAGAAAAAGAAAAAAAAAACCGCAGGCATCTAGGGAATACAATATTACCATGGCATCAGGATCACCAAACCAAAAGAAGACATTATCTTCCCAACCATCTTCCGTCAAACCGTCCCCCTCAAGCTGTCAAATTCCGCACGCCGGACATCTAGTGGTCGTGTCGTCAGTTTATCACGAGACGACGACCTGGACGTCACTGGAGACCTCTCCGGCCAAAATGATTACATCAACTACACCGTCCCTAATGCCTCCTACTCCCGATAACCAGCCATCCGGAAATGACTCGAGAAACCCGACGGACACCCTTCGAGCCGGTTTGGGCCTGATTCCCGAGGCCTGTCGAGGAGGGTAGGGGACGACGGAAGCAGTCCAGGTGGAGGAGGGCCGAAACCGGGAAGGACAATGTCGGTTATGAAGTCTAATAACAAATCTATGTTGTTGAGGAGCCAAACTAATGATTTCGATCATAACCGTTGGTTGTTCGAGACGAAAGGAAAGTATAGGATTGGGAATGCGTATTGGTCAGAGGAGGCAGAGCAATATGGACATGATACAGGTGTCAGCCAATCTGATTTTATGGATAAGCCATGGAAGCCTCTCACTAGGAAAGTTCAAGTCCCTGCATCAATTCTAAGTCCTTACAGGTAAATTTATTCATCAAACGTTACATTACATTCCTCACTTAGGATAACTAATCTACATTTTATGACGGGATATGATAATATATTTGTTCTTCTATTATCAAAATTAAAATTTATTTGTTGTGACAGGGTCCTGGTGGGAATCCGTTTGTGTAGTTCTAGCTTTCTTTCTAGTGTGGCGAGTTAGGAATCCTAACTACGAGCGATGGCATTATGGGGTTTTATCGATTGTTTGCGAGATTTGGTTTGCGTTTTCTTGGATCCTCGATATTCTTCCCAGGTTAACCCTATCAACAGGTCCACTGACCTGTCAGCGCTTCAGGAAAAATTCGAGAGGCCTTCACCATCCAACCCTCAAGGCCGATCTGACCTTCCTGGAGTGGATGTTTTTGTCTCCACGGCTGACCCTGAAAAGGAACCGCCACTTGTCACTGCCAACACCATGTTATCTATCATGGCTTCCGACTATCCGGTTGAGAAGCTTGCATGTTACATTTCTGATGATGGTGGTGCAATACTCACTTTTGAAGCCATGGCTGAAGCTATGCTATTTGCTGAGGTACAATCCTAAAATCATTCCAGGTGTTTGAAAATAAATGTATGAGGTGATATTTGCAAAATTACAGGGACTAATTGATTGATTTCATTTCCTACCAACCTCAGGTTTGGGTACCATTTTGTAGAAAAACACAATATTGAGCCTAGGAATCCTGACAGCTATTTTAACCTGAAAACCTGACCCCACCAAGAACAAGAAGAAGCCTGATTTCGTGAAGGATCGCTCGTTGGATCAAGAGGGAGTACGACGAGTTCAAAGTGAGGATCAACGGTCTCCCTGAAGTGATACGCAAACGATGTGAAATGCACAATACCAGGGAGACAAGAAAAGAGAAACAAGCTGTCCAGGAAAAGAATGGTGAGGATGGTACTGATCCAACTGAGCCGAACGTGGTCCCCAAAGCAACATGGATGGCAGATGGGACGCACTGGCCTGGAACATGGCTAAATTCCACGGCTGACCATGCCAAGGGAGATCATGCCGGAATCCTACAGGTATGTACTAAACCTTCTTCCTTCCTTCTCAGAAATTTTAGTTTGCATACTTGAATTTGTTTGAATGCAATTTACAGGTGATGACTAAGTCCCAGAGAATGAGTCTGTAATGGGTGGGCCGGACGAGAAGAGATTGGATTTTACAGGAGTTGATATCAGGCTTCCAATGTTTGCTTATGTTTCCAGAGAAAGAGACCTGGTTATGACCATAATAAGAAGGCGGGAGCCATGAATGCCATGGTTAGAGCTTCTGCAATTCTATCCAATGGGCCATTTATACTCAACTTAGATTGTGATCACTACGTCTACAATTGTCAAGCTATTAAGGAAGGAATGTGCTTCATGATGGACCGCGGTGGTGACCCGGAATATGCTACATTCAGTTTCCACAAAGGTTTGAAGGAGTTGATCCATCAGATCGATATGCAAATCTATAACACCGTCTTCTTTGATGGTATGTAACTGTCTACATTTTCGATAAATATAGTGTCCTTCAATATGATGTGGCTTATTCATAGTCTCAAGTCAGTATAACTTGACCAAATTTAGTCTACTAATCAGGAAACATGAGAGCCCTTGATGGTCTTCAAGGTCCAGTCTATGTGGGAACTGGGTGCATGTTCAGGCGATATGCACTCTACGGCTTCCTCCCGCCAAGAGCACGCGAGTATGGAGGCATTTTTGGTCAGATTAAGAAACCTGCTACAAACCTTCATGCTCAGCGGCAATCTGACCAGATGAAGATGCACAACCTCTGAATTCACACCCAGATCTAGACCTTCCTAGGAAATTTGGAAACTCGACAATGTTCACTGATTCCATTGCTGTCGCTGAGTTCCAAGGACGCCCTCCTTGCTGATCATGCTTCTGTAAAGAATGGAAGGCCTCCAGGTGCACTAATTCAACCACGTCCACCACTCGATGCCCAACTGTTGCCGAGGCTGTTGCTGTCATATCTTGCTGGTATGTTTCTAATTTAACCTTTTCTTATAAGCTTCATAATCATTAGAACAAGGATAATAATAAAATTTCATCCCTGCATAATTTGTTGATAGTCCCTTAAGCACCGATGCTCAAGTGGCAAAATTTTGTCAGTTCAACATTTAGGTTCCGCAATAAATCATGAGGGACTAGCAAACTTGTTCGAGTAGACGAATGAACTATAGTCTAATTACTAAATCTTTAGGTTTGAGGACAATACTGAATGGGAGACAGAGTAGGTTGGATCTACGGGTCGGTGACAGAAGATGTGGTGACAGGTTATAGAATGCACAACCGTGAGGTGGAGGTCATATACTGCATAACAAAACGTGACGCCTTCCGAGGAACAGCACCCGATTAACCTTACTGATCGTCTCCACCAAGTTCTTAGATGGGCTACAGGGTCAGTGGAAATCTTCTTCTCTAGGAACAATGCTCTCCTAGCAACCAAACGCCTCAAATTCCTACAACGGATAGCGTACTTGAACGTAGGCATCTATCCTTTCACTTCAATCTTCCTCGTCGTCTACTGCTTTCTCCCTGCTGTCTCTCTCTTCACAGGGCAATTTATCGTCCAGAACTCCAGCATCGAGTTTCTCTCTTATCTCCTGACGATCACAATCACGCTAACACTCATTTCCTTGCTGGAAGTGAAATGGTCGGGTATCGGTCTGGAAGAATGGTGGAGAAACGAACAGTTTTGGGTTGTGGGAGGGACGAGCGCTCATTTGGCGGCTGTCATCCAAGGACTCCTCAAAGTTTTAGCTGGGATTGAAATTTCGTTTACCTTGACATCCAAGTCAGCCAATGAAGATGAAGATGATGCATATGCTGACCTATACTTAGTAAAATGGACGAGTCTCTTCATTATGCCATTGACCATCATTGTGGTGAACTTAATAGCCATCGTTATCGGGCTGTCGAGGGACGGTATACAGCGTTTTGCCACAATGGAGTAAGTTGGTTGGAGGTGTGTTTTTCAGTTTCTGGGTGCTGTCTCATATGTATCCGTTTGCCAAAGGGTTGATGGGGAGAAGAGGAAGGATACCGACGATTATATATGTTTGGTCAGGATTGATCTCGATTACGTTATCCTTGCTGTGGATACAAATTAGTCCTCCTGATGAATTTACTAGCACAAATGGAAATTAAAAAAAAACTGTTTTGTTGGGTAATACTATGAATATGTAGAATGTAATTACAAATGGAGATGTAGTCAACCAATACTTAATCAATTCATGTAAATGATATACTGGTTTTGTAAATACGATCATCATTGAATAAATCAACATGGTGGAGATTTTTTTTTTTTTTTTTTTTTTCAAAGTTAGGCTCCAATTTCATATAGCTAGGCATTTATCAAGTCAAAATCTATTTATTTAAATGGGCTAACAATTTAGAATTACCAACGTAATAAATTCAAGTCAAAATCTTCTAGCTTCCAGGAAGCTAGTTTTGTAACCTATAATTTGAATTGTCTGTATTTAGTAAGATGGAAGCTTTGTACCGTAGTCTTCAGCTTTTACAGTAGACTAGCAGATTATTTTTATTTGTCAAGATAATACGAAAAGATTATACTCCGTATTAGAAATTTAGAAAGTCATTCCCATTGGCAACCCTTTTAGAAGTTCAGGTAAAGGCTTTTGCATCTTTCCTGTCCAAAATGATGTCCTTTGCAGCATACTAATACTGTAATTGGAACTTAAATAAACGAATGAAATTTAGCAAAGAGAATCATTCTCAGCAAGTGTTCTCACTTCTCACAAGTAGGTTCTCAAGCCAAAAGACAACAATTCATGTAATCGAATAGATCTAAAAAATATCTTCTCTTTCTTATATATAAAATGATAAGCATGAAAAACAAACACGTCATAGGCTAATACGTGTAAAAAAAACATAAAAACAGACATTAAATACAAATCATCTCACAATGCGCTGCATGTATAGCAATTAAAAACATATAAATTCATCTTGAAAAAATACTCCCTCTATGTCATACATCGCAGTTTTAAGAATTTTTATAAAAAAAAGTGTATATTTTACTAAACATAAATAATTACAACATATTTTAATAACACATGAGACAAATCAGCTGATAACACCTAAAATATTCACCAACTTCGTAGCATCCAGGAACGCCGTCACGCTACAAGTCGCTCGACTGAGATACGCAACCCCAACGTTATGTTGAGAAAGTTTGTATTTGCACAGAGCGGCATCAATCTTTGTTATTTGATTCTTTAGAGCTGATTCGTTATCCATGTACTTTTTTCATTCCGTCCATTATGTGTTTGTGCATATGTCTGTGTGAATATTAAATTCAGAAATAATCAAAATTCTTTGACATCTTTTGTGTTTTTGTATAGTAGCAATTTCCAAGGACATGAAAGATGAATTCATGGATGATGAATTTGCTATTTAGAGGTCAGTTATAAACACTATTAATATGAATGCTACAAGATTATAATTCCCTTACCTATAGTCATGTATTTGTTCCTCCTTGCTTTTCACGGCTCCATTCTCGATTTCATGTTATGGATTTTGGTTAATAACTTCTATTTCCCTTTTCTTTTCATGAACTTCTATTTTTTTATTGCGATTTATGTGACGGTTATAGGACTCAACTCAACCGATTGGTGGTGCTACATTGGATGTAAAAAAAAAAATTCGGAACCAAATTCGTATGCGACACTGAAAAATGTAAAGGGAAGCCGACGTTGAGACCGATAGAAAAGTAATGACATAATATAATAAATTTAGTACAATTTATTCTGGTCATCTTTGTTATTAAATATATTACTTTTCTTATATTTTTAGATATAGACTCAAAGCTCAAGTGATCGACTCCACCGCGCCTGCTACTGTTATCATGTGGGACAGAGAGCTTCCAAATTTATGGATTGACCCGCCAGCGAAATGAAAAAGAAAGTCGAGGAGGAGGTATAGGAACTTATCATTTTATTGCGATTATAAGATAGACACCATCCTAAGGGACTAGAGGCATGTATTGTTTTATTGCGATTATATATATTCGAACAACAGTTACCCTAACGTATAGTATTCCGTAGGATCCTGAAAATGCTTCGTTCCCCAAACAGTTGGATGACATAAGAGATAGGAAATTCTTGCTGAAAGTCATCGCAAAGTCATCGAGTGATAATCCTGGAGACATTTCGTATGAGGTTATGAAACTAACCGCAGACAAAGACCTGCTGTCGAGGTTTGGAGAGGGATCTCCGGATATATCGAATGAGGTTTGCAAATCCAATTACTTTAGGGTCAAATCCGTATAAATTATAACATTCTGACTCAAAATTTAAGCCATAAATTCATATCTAACATTGCAACTATACTGAAATATTTTACATGTATTCATTATAGGGGTTGACATAATCAAGTTGGAAGATGGGGCTATCCCTCAATCTAACAAGGTATATATATCAAATTCATATTAACATAAAAAAATTATTACAACTCTTTGTTAAATAATTATCATTTCTTTATATATGCAGGAATCCATGGGGACACCTCTGCTTCACTCGAAAACACTACTCATAAGAGGCTTTTCAAAAGTCCATATTCCGATTTGTGGAAAGAGAGTGGATCGGCAACCAAAGGTGCATAAGACGGCAATGTCCAGCGATGCTGGGGAAAGAACAAATCCACTGAGCTCAAGAAGAATGTGAAAGTTGAGAGGTGAGAGTTTTTGAGGGATTAGTCTAAATGGACCTCTTATTTTTTATGTTTTTTGTTTTGAAATAATAAATTGTTGCATCGTAGGCTTATCAAGTGTTTGCGTATTCTATTTCCTCCCGACTATCAAAATGTTTTTTGTTTAGAATTAATGTTTCGAAATAATTGTGATTTATTACCACCTATTCTACTTTTGTCTTCAAAGTCTTTCCGTTGAAAAATATAGTCATGTTTAATAAAAACGTACTTCACAGAATGTTTTATCAATCATTGTTACGCTATATCATAATCATTTACCTTAACTAAAATATCATTATCCTCTTTTTACATCTTCACAGATTGGATTCGGAATCAATTGTCAAGACAGTGAAGTAATAATCATAATCATATATACACTTTATAACTTTCCTGGTATGAAAAGGAATATCTTCAAATTCCTAAATTATTAATAATAATATAAAAATACAATATTCTGGTACAAATGACATAATAGATTTAATATATATATAATAATTATAGTGTTGGCAAACAATTTTTTTTAAGTTCCGGTTTGGAAATGCAATTAAGGAAAATTCTAAACCATAAACTTGGGTATCTTTGATTTTAAGAATTTAATAACTCAACTCTCATGTATATAAGATGTCAGTATGTAATTAATTATTAAGCTACTTAACCTAGGCTCTATAACAAGGAAATCTGGTTCCTTCCCACCACTTTAATTTCGAAAATATGCTTCATACTTTTGACATTCATACGGAGGAAGAATCAGAAGAGATATTTTTCAGCATGGTTCTCACCCGAACACAAGCATCTGGCAGAACAAAAATTATAAAATATGATTTCCTCAATTCTTATTTCAAAATTCAGATATTTTCAACTCAATTGAACTAACAATGTTTCTTTTCATGTCAGCTTCTTCCGCATTTTGTGGATGATTATTTTCATCCTGATTGTCCTAAAAAATTATACCTTTTACTGAAGCAAGCAACGGATCTCCTAGGGCGATGCCGTCGGCAAGGACGATGCCATATCACTGAAGTTTACATAAGTTCTAGATGGGATATATTTTGTCAACAAAACATGTTTACCAGCGGAACCATTTTCCAATTTTATCTTTATAAATATGGTGTCACGCCAACTATTGATGTTGTGCGCTACAATTGATGAATCTAATACATACATGCGAAACGGGCGATACTTGTACCGACGTTGGACGTTGTAGGGAGGTAAATGATTACATGATATCGATGATTGCTATCGACGAGAGGATTTACTACAGTTTTGATTCGGTTTTGCCAGTTGGATAACATAACCGATGTGTTCTCACGGCCTTTGTTGCACGGAAATGGGTACGAGCTTCGATACCCCGTACGAAAACGGATACGGCAAGTCTAAAATTTATCGTGGTACGGATACTTTTTTTTATTATATAAAATTAATTTTATGCATGAAATAAAAATAAATATTCTCATATTACTCGATAATAAAGATAAGTTCAAATTATTATAATGTATAATTCATAAATAATAAATATAATAATAAAATTATAAGCCACCTCTTACTATTCTAGTGCTGTTTGTTTTTGTTCAAATTTTTGGATTCATATAGATCCAATTCGAGTTAAACAGATGAACCAACCAAACCATTTAACATGGTACCACTAATTTTAACTTCTTCTTCCTCGTGACCTCATCTCTTTCTTGCAACCCTTCCTTTCAAAATGAAACTCAGGCCATGGTAGAGGAGTAACGGAGAGAAGTCGGGTCTCGGTTCAAGTGACCTGATTCTATTTATTTCGTGGGTTTGAATCAATTGGATGAAAGTTAAACTGAAATTAATGGGTTGGCCTGTAATTAAATCGATTTACTTTGAAGATTTTCGTTTTTGAGATAAATAAGCGTTTTCCTTGAGATTTCCGTTAAGGTCAAAATCGCTTCCATCCCCATTGACCGTTTCCGATTCGACTAGAATGCATTTGGACAGTTTTCCATGCGTATCGTACTCGAACCCGTACCGAAAATGTTTCGGAAACGAGTTCGTCATGTCAAGCACGTTCCGTGCATCATAGCTCATAGCTTCACATAGAAAAATACTCGAACACGATCAAGAGCTTGGAATTACCACTCCATGAATTGAAGCTCAAGATCGTTGTACCGATCATGTTATTGAGGAATATAGATCACTCGACAGGCTTATGTAATGGGACGAGACTCATCGTTACAAGTTTAGGAACGCGAGTCCTAAAAGCAAAGGTCATGGTCCGAGTGCTAGCAAGAAGGTGTTGATCCCACGATTGACACTAACCCCATCCGAAGCTAGGCTACCCTTCAAATTCCAGAGGAGACAATTTCCAATAGCGGTGGCTTTTGCCATGACCATAAATAAGAGTCAAGGACAATCGTTAAACCATGTGGGGGTCTATTTAAAGAGGCCAGTCTTCACCCACGAACAACTATATGTTATTGTATCTAGAGTAACTAATCGTTCTGGTCTCAAAATGTTGATTTGCGACAAAGATGGATCTAACAAAAAAAGTACAACCAACGTTGTGTTCAAGGAAGTCTTCACTTACAATAGATGACCAAGTACCATAATGAGCAAGATCTTTCTTCTTTGATATTTCAGTTATTTCTTATATGTATTTTCAATTAATTAATCCTAGATGTTGACGTGCCTCGCATGATCAATAAGGCGGTAAATAAAAACGGATGTTGAGCCGGCACTTGAAAACGGATAGTTCGTTTACCCATTTATTCGAACAACTAAATGTTTAACGATTATTTTTGCGACGGGAGCCGCTAAACTTCTACTTTGTTCTTATTTTGATTTCATCTCCTTTTATCACTCTTATGCGGATTTTGTAAGAAAATCGAACGTATTTGATGCTAATCCAACTTTCTCGAACTTTTTATTTTCCAAATAATTTGTTAAAATTATTAATCATAAAAACTACATTCGAGTTGCTTTATCGCACGGTTCGCAAATTCTAGTATATTGTTATACGGAGAGTATAACAACATGTTTTTCTTCAAACCGGTTTGACCGGGTTCGGCGTACAAGGTCCGGTTCGATATTAATCATGTACGTATTTAATTCATTAATTGGTGACATATTTGACAAACGAGCTGACTTGGAATATAATTGAAGTCTCCTAAATCAAGAAGGAAAATGATATTTGACATAATATTTTTTATTATTTTGATTTCTATTTTGTAGCTAAATAGAAGAAAATCCTACATCAAGTCTTATAAGAAAAACCGCGAGGATTCTTTTTGTTTGTCCTTCGGACCGAGTTTTTGAGACAAAAGGCGGAGCACAACTTTACCGTTGAAAATTTTCTCAAGATATATTTTAGTCTTCTTGTTAAGGTTTTCATCAGTACTTGAAAAGTTCACTAATTCATTCTCTCAAAAAAATATTGTAATAATGAAAACATAGTTTGGAAATGATCCTATAGTCGGGGCGATTGTAGAGTAGTTTCACTTAGGTTTATCGATTGAGTGGTGGTGAGGCGAGTTGGGGGCAAGCCGTGGGAACATTCCACCGACTTGTGACTAGTGGTGGTGAGGCGAGCAGGGAGATGAGCCATGGGAAAATTCCATATATTTATAAACCTTTATTAGTTAAACTGTTTCTGGACGAGGTCCAGTGGACGTAAATTCCATATTTATTTTGAACCACGTAAAAAATATTGTGTGTATTTTATTTCTATACTTCATTGTTTCTGCATGCATAAACACATTATTTGCCTTAATGCGTCTAACTGCGATAAAACAGAGTACTTACTTAAAATCGGGATCGACTTGTGTTCTTGAAAGAGAATACTAAATAAATACTACCTCCGTCTCAAAATAAATGCTAAATTTTTACATCCAAATTGCATCTATTTTGGGATCGAGAGATAGTATATTATATGAGTGTTTTTTTCCTCAAAATATACTAGTCAAATACATCCTTAATTAATTATGCTGTTCACAATTTTAGTATAAGGACTAGTTTTGAATTTTCATTAAAATATGAGAGCTAAATATTACTAATTTCATTCGACTCAATTAATTATTACTTACACATTAAATTCGCGGGAATAGTACTAGCTCTTTCTATTCTCAAATATAATTCAAAAAATAAGTATAGAAAACCAAACCAATGGCACAAATATAAATTGAAGTGCGAAAATCTAGCATCTATTTACCTCATTAATTAATCTTTCTCTCATCCAATCCTTTTCTTTCAATTTTCCATTTCAAATTTTTCTTTCTAACTGTTTCGCGATCGGTTTTCTGTAAATTAGGGCTCTGGTTTTACCATTTTTTTTCCTGATTGAAATGGGGAAAAGTGGCGGTCAACGTCAATTGATTTATAGTTTTGTTGCTCGTGGCACGGTGATCCTAGCCGAATACACCGAGTTCACCGGCAATTTCACCGGCGTCGCAGCTCAATGCCTCCAAAAACTGCCCTCTAGCAACAACAAATTCACCTACAATTGCGATGGCCACACCTTCAATTATCTCGTTGAAAATGGATTCAGTCAGTCACCTCTCTTATTCTCATTAAAATCTACCTGCAATTTCCGGTCCGATGTTTACTCTAGATCCTTAGATTCGCTAGACCAGATTGCGAGTTTTTGACCTGTTTCTCTTTTAGGAATTATCTAATCATTTGATTTTGTATGTTTGAACGCTTTGATTGAATTGGACGTATATTATTTTGTCCCTTAGACCATTGCTTGTCGTACGCGGTTGTATGAACAAGTCATTTTTTAGCAGAGAAGTTTGTTGTCTGTGGGTTTGAGCTTTGAGGTTGGCGTCTGTTTTTGTGCAATCAAAGAGAAAGAATTGAGTATGAGATCTCTGGTGGTTATTTATTTTTGATGTCGTGCTTGATCTCTGCATATCGAATGGAGTAAGAATTAAAATTGATGAATTGCTGATTTCTTCTAGATTCTTTGCTTCAAAGTGATCTGGGGTGAATGTCAATTTGATGATTGGAAATTGAAATCGGATTATCTCAATGCTTAGTTTAGTGCTCCAATATGGTAGAAAGTCGGAAATTTACGAGGCAGTTGGATTTCTAAAGCAGGTCCATTATCAATATGTTAGTACAATGTAATCAAGAACATTAGGAAAGAAGAATTGATGTCGTTGTCTAGGTCCTTTGTAAGGTTGATAATTACCTAGTGCGTATATGTACCGCTTATTTTTTATTGATCTTTTTGCTTAAATAATGGCTCCCCTTCATTCAAGTTTGATGTAAGGTTAATATGGAGTAATGCTAATTGCTGCTTGGGTTGTACTTGATTTCCTATATTACTCTGGGATCTGATATTCTACTAAGATGGAATTGAAAACTTGTGGTATTATGTGATTATTATTATTATTATTATTATTATTCCATGTGTGCTATGTTGATACGCTAGCTGCTTTCCAAAATGGTAGCTTTCTTCCTCCCCATTTTCATCTGTTGAACAGATGGTTAAGAATCTATGATCCAGAATCTTTAATTTTCCCAAGCGTCTACCTACTATTAACATAGTTCATCCCTGGATTATATCTTGCTAACTTAATTTCCCATGCATTTATCAGTTACTCACCTCTCTTCTCTCATCTTCTGTAGAATTTTGAGTGATCTAGAGAACTTTAGTTCTGTTCTCTGCTCCACTGTGCTGTTTCTATAATTGATTTGATGTAGCACTAACTTTGCCATTTTGTTTTGGATATTGCAGCCTTTTGTGTGGTTGCAGTTGAATCAGCTGGCAGGCAAACTCCAATTGCCTTCCTGGAGCGGATTAAAGAGGATTTTAATAAGAAATATGGTGGAGGGAAAGCTCAAACTGCTGTTGCCAATAGCCTGAATCGAGAGTTTGGGTATAACCAACTCCACACTTTATAGTGTATATTTCTTTATTCTTTATTATTATTTCTTTGAATATTAATTTGCAGCTCTGTTTTCCAATTATTTCATGCAGACCCAAATTGAAGGAGCACATGCAGTATTGTGTAGACCATCCTGAAGAGATCAACAAGCTTGCCAAAGTGAAAGCTCAGGTTTCTGAAGTTAAAGGTGTTATGATGGAAAATATCGAAAGGTAAAGAGTTTTTATGTGGTTATGTTGGTATACAATTGATAATGCAATTGTGGTTCCGTAAAGACGAAGCTTCACTTTTTGTACAGGTTCTTGACCGTGGCGAGAAGATTGAGCTGCTGGTGGATAAAACTGAAGACCTTCGCTCACAGGTCTCTTCTCTTTCCAATGATTTACAGGTTATTAGTTAGATGTTTATAGAAGTGTTTTGATACACCATTCGAATTCGTTTTACAGGCACAAGATTTTAGATCACAGGGAACTAAAATAAAAAGAAAGATGTGGATCCAGAATATGAAGATCAAGTTGATTGTTTTCGGTATCATCCTTGCCTTAGCTCTTGTCATCTGGTTGTCGATCTGCCATGGCTTCAAGTGTTAGAGAGACATATGTGCAGGGGGTGGCTCAACTAAATTCAAAGCCCATAGGCGAAATAACAAAATGAGATTTTTGTATAAAGACAAAAACAACTTTCTTTGGATAATAGATCATTTAGTCTTCATGTTTTATTTACACCATATTTTATTTTGTGTACACCATATTATTAGCCTTAAACCACTCACAACTCTCAATTCCATCGAGTGAAATCCGTTATATAAATCTTCACGTTTAAATAGACCATAAATAATATCATGAGTCATACTATGTACGTAATACTATATATGTATATATATAATATAAAATCAAATATGATATGATATAAAAAATGGATAGAATAAAATCATGTAATAATATTGAGATATACTACCTATATAAATAGGTAACTTGATCAATAAATTACTTTTATATGCCTAATAAGCCTATAATATACTCTAGAAATAATTTTTCTAATCCTAATAATATTATCTATAGAAAATTATCTACGTGGATACTATTCCGCGAGTTTTCTCACTCGAATATTAAATTTTTTGAGATATTTAAATTTTTTAAATCTTTTGTAATTAGTCTCTTCCACGTGAGTCTATGTCTCCTTCTCCATCTCTATTTCTATGTCTATATCTTCGCCTTTTCTTAACATGAGCTTCTTTAGGTCTATGGACATGTCCAAATCACTTATTGCCATATGTCTTATCTCATCTCATTGATGCTGATGTGGTTACATGGATTGGTTATGGGTTGGCACTGTTAAAAGCTGCATTTGTTATTGAGCCAGTTTCTTCTGTCAACATTGTTAACGCTGATAGTTCTCAGAATACGGGAAGACAAGTAGGTGCAAGTGTTATTCAAATCAGATCTTTTGTAATAGTTAGGCTACTGTGTTTAAACATTGATAATCTATCATTATAAGGATTTGTACCCAAAAAGTAGTTTGTTATTAGATGATGCATTCCTCATCAACTGTGATTCTCATGAGTTTGAAAGTCTCAGATTTTCATCCGGCGAATCATTAATAAAATTACCCCTTTATAAAAAAAAACATTTATTTAAGGGATTTTCTTCCACGCGCGCGTTACCTCATCCATTACTCCCTCCGTGTTTAATATATATTTTTTTAACTTTTTTAGATACACATTTAAGTCTAGTATTGACTAAATTTTTTTTTTAAATATATAAAAAAAAAATTAAAAAAAAACATATATTAATAGACGGAAAGAATACTTAATCATCATAAACCTGCAAGCCTGAGATTTTTTCCAGTATGAGGATGATGATATGTGCTAGAAAAGGCCTTCTTCACCTTCAATTCTAATGAATGTCAGATTTCCATTATATTTTCATGTTTATATATAAGACGGTCAAGCCATGTTATATGCATTTATTTTTATTTATCACATTAATCAATTCAAAGGTAAATGTATAAAAAAATTCTTAAAAAGTGTAAAAAAATAGTGTATAAAAGAAAACAATTTGTGAAATATTATTGTTGAACACATCAGACATCACTGCATAGTAATATTTTTTAGAAAATTAAATGATGACGTCAAAATAAGTTATCTAATTCTAAAAGGCAATGACAATGGAACATGTGATTTATGAACAAAAACGGCCGTACTTTGCAAAAATAAAAGAGATTCTCTTTTATTTTTTTTATCTTTTTCCTTTTGTATGTCGACCTCCAATCCAATCCAGCCATGATTATCCTTGTCTCTCAACACCCACAATTTGCAGGCTCATGCCAAGCAAAAAGCTAACACCGTGAGAAAAGAAAAAGGAGTATTAGATGCTTTATGATAACAAACAATGAATCCACCAACAAACCAACATACAATCAAAAAGCACTTTTCTATTTTCTTTTTCTTGATTGCCTAAAGTAACTAGGAAACGGATCGGTTTTAAAAGTTCAATTTGCGTTTTGTTTTAATCAATGGCGGAGCTAGGACCACGAACCAGTGGGTTCAAAAATAGAGATTATAATTTGAACTTTTAAGATGTTGAAAAAATTTAAGTCGTATCGCGAATTTTTAGACAAAATATAGACGACAAATCTATCTAAATTTATATTTTTAATAAAAAATTATTAAATGAAATTTATTATTTAAATAAGATTTTAATTTATGTTTTTACCTTTTTTCGTTAAATAAAATACTTTGTATAAGTATGTTAAAAACTCTAAAATTTATAATAATCTACTTGACTTTATCTATCAAAGAAATGATAGTACAATCAGTTTTAAAATCAAATCGGTTTGTATAATAACGATCTTATAATAGGAGTTAATAATATGATCATTACTTTATTGTATAGCAATTATTGTATAATTTATTAGACTATTTTATTGGATTCAAATTGTATAAGGATGAATTTTGTAAATTAAGTAACTATAAGGATTAAAAAGTTTTTTAAAAAAGAGTGGGTTCATTAGAAATATTTTATACGTGGCTCCGTCATTGGTTTTAACTATATATCTGGATTATCAGCCCTTAACTGATTCTAACATGTTTCAAAATGTTTTTTTTTTTCGCTTTATGCCTAGAACATGTATGTATATTTTTTATTAATATGATACGGTGATTAGATATATTTTTCTAGCCATTCACTGATTTATTTGGTCAGCACACATATGCAATTATATGAAATTTCAAAGACATTTAAAATGCATTCGTTGGGTGTTTGAAGTGTCTTCTATCTTTCTCACTGGCAATTTTGAAAGTCGTGTTTTTACTAAAAATGGCAAAAAACACACTTTTTGAAGTTGTATGGAGCCAGACGAAACTTACGTTCACTACACACACTACTAATGGAGCCTTAATCTCCAACATATTATGATGTGTAGCATTTGGATCGGAAGAAGATGTGTGATACCAATTTGTGAAGCTGTCCTCCCTCCCTCCCTCATCAACTTTTTAACACTAAATAAGACCAAAAGCAACATAAAAAGATAAAAGAAAAACAAGAATAAGTGGGGAAGGCAGGCATGAAACATGATTACATATGTTTTGCTTCTCCATTAATTTAACCACCCTTTTCTTTTCCTTCACAATAACCCTCACAACAACCACTCACATTTACATTAGGAAAGCTACATAACAAAGCAATGGTGTTGTCTTAAAATTTTTATTTTTGACCAAATTTCGTGATTTCTTTTTCTCGGGCCGATTCAACGACATACTCATACTTGAATTCGGGAGATCGTCGAGTGTTACTGCTGGCGTCGGGGCAGAGCAAGTGTTCTGGTTTGGTGAGTTCTTGTTATGTAACGAATTTCGAAGAAGAGGCTGACGTGGCTTCTTCTGCAAGAAAGAATGTGATGATCATGGTAAGCCTGATGCTAATAATGATATTCCTAGTACATTAATCAAGAAGAGCAATCTGAAGAAGAGTACATCAACAACAATGGTAAAAATGGAGGAAACCCAAAAACCAGAGAAGAGGAAAGTCAATTGGCCTGATGCTCATGGCCAAGATATCGCTCACATTCAAGAATTTGAGCCAAGGTAGTCTAATACAGTACTCTAGTATTTATTAAGTGGAACAAGTTTCTTTATTCCCAAGGTTCACCATAAGATTATTATTACTACTTACAAATTTTGTTCTCAAATGTAATAGAGCAGTGTATCAGAAGATGGCGAATTCGAGGGAGTAAAGAATTCTTGTGTTTGTTCAGTTCAATAGTCTGCATATTAATGAGTCGCAATGTGAAAATGATACAGACAATGGCACCATGATCAGCTGGCTGTTTCGGAACAACTCCAATCAAAATCGATAGCACGCAACAGATACCTACGAGTAAATGAAAGATTTGTGTAATCTCCTTCTGCAGATATGTACTTGAATGAGAAGAGAATTCTGATTGTAAATGAAGAACATTGTGTTAATAACTTTCGCTGACAATTGCTGGTTCATGAATCAATACTTGTACATAATATAAACCAAAGCTCTAATATACAATTAATGCAACAGAGTGAAATGAACTCTTCGCAGCTGTAATTTTTTCGTGGAACAATTCTGTGTTAGTCGAGTCACAAAAGTATACATGAACAAATCAATCAGTAATCTAAATTGTGGGAAAAAAAGCTAAGCAATATGTCATAAGAATCATGAGACCTTTTTTCCACCCCCACAATGATATACCAAATGAACATTAATAATGGACTTCTTCTTCTGTAATGTGAAAAATAAAGAGAACATGACCACTCTTGGCACTTGAAGTCTTCACTTACTCTGACTTTTCTTCTTAGACTTGCTCTTCTCTTGCATCTTTTTCTTCTTTGCCTCGGCTGTGATCCATGTGTAATCCTGAGGAATCATAAATGGGTCTGGAACGCTTTCGATCCTCGAGCTCGAACCGCAGCTCGACGTGCCTGGTCGCTGGTATGTAGCTTTTATCCACTGAAACCACGAAGAATTCGACGACGACTGTGTCACAGCTGGACTTTCTCTGCCGGCAATGGGGCTTGAAGGAGGTGTTGCAAACTCGTCGACTGGTTCGAGCTCTTCGGATTTGGTAAACGTGACAATAACTCTAATGGTCGGAACCACGGGAATGGAAGCTTGCAAACTCAAGAACATACATCAATGATACTGAAGAGGTATTTGGAAAAGAAATGAAGGATTAAATTATCATTCTCACATTCCAAAGCAGAATACGATGGTGCTAAGTTCAACCACATAATATAGAAATGGGAGTTCAAGATAAAGAAAGCAGCTCTCGGTCACATATTCATATATTGAGACAGACAAAAGATGTATCAAAACTTTATTCCAAGCAGCCTAGTGAAAACAAACTAACTCGAACTTCATTTACCAGAAACAATTCTGCGATCTGACATAATTTGTACGTATTGCAGCATATATAAAACATTCCAGCTAAGTTGCACCATTTCTGTGGCACTCCCATACATAAAGGTCCAAAAAGTTCAACGACTGCCATAATTATTTTCCCAATAAAAGTAACTACAAAAGAAAATCTTATCCAATGTGCAAATAGAGAAGGCCTCTTAAATAGTGAACAAGACTCGTGGGAATGCTAAGGAATATAGCTCTTTGATTGATTGTGGGACAACGCAATGAATTTTGTATCAATGAACCAAAATCTACAAGAAGCATACAAACACAAGTCCTAAAGGGAATTGTTTAGACCTATGGCCATCTTCACTCCTACTTAGCTCTAAGGAATAGGAAAAATTCCTAACGTGTTTTCAATAAAGCCTACCATTTACCAAGAGCAATCCAAAAAAGACAGCAAGTAGAAAGTGATTTCCAGAATAGCATCTATACATTTCGCTTTTTACTGATATCATATTCTTGGGAAAAAATAAAAGTGGAATCATAGATTCCATAAGCAAAGTGATGAGGAAAAGAATCATATAGGAGGATATAAGGCCAACTTTACTCCTTGAATTGACAAACTCTTCGCTTTTTAAAATTTGAAACTCTTATGAAAACACATCATTGCATGATCAAAAACAGAATAACATGAAATCATCATTCAATTAAAGAGATCAAAAGACAAGCGTACCTTGACCAGCATTTACAATTTCCTTATCCTTATGTGAGATCATGCAAAGTGATCCAGCAGGAACTTTCCCGTCCTCAGATCCATCACCGAGGAAAAGAATACTTTGATCCGACCTTTGAATCCTAAATCCATCAAATCCAGCTAAAGTCATATCTGCTCTCAAATTTGCACCTCTCTTCCAAATCTTATACGTATCCGAAGGCACCAATCCTCGAAATGAACGGGATCACTGAACTTTCGAAATGGAAAGTAATCTCCATGTAGAAATCCCTCATTCTTCTCATAGTTTCCACCAAACGAGGTAACCTTCTACACCATTTTGCCCATGCCAATGGCTGGTAATGCCTAACAATTATCATGGAAATCCTTTCTTCCCTATTGCAAATTGCTTCTTGAAGTGCACTCCAACCCTGCTCGTTTTGCAAGCTCCAGTCTGCTCCAGCAACCATAAGCATTTCAGTTGCTGCATCGTCCCCAAGTTTTACAGCCAAGTGAAGTGGGGTGTCGCGATTTGGCACATCTCTTCTATCAATCACAGCAGAGATGGAATTAGCCTTGGCTTCCTCGACCAATGAAACGGATTCAGTCCGGATCTCAGAGGGGTTACAAAGCTGTGGCAGACTAGCAAGAATTCTCCTGAGGCCAGCATACTCTTTTGTGGCAATTGCCTTGTGGATGGGACTATTGGCGTATTTCGAACTATCAATTCCAGCCATGCCTCAGGAGTTTAAAGCATACACTTACAGACCAAAATCAAATCCCTATTTCAGAATTCAATTTCAGTCATCCAGTACAAGATTTTCAAAATCAACACCCTATCATAAGAACCCAGAAACTATTTCTTTCTAATAAACAAATGAAATTTTCAGCAAACCCTGTTCAGGATAGTTAACCAGAAGAAGAAATTCCTTGCAAACTTTCCAAACAAAGCAGACGAGAGGCTTCAAATTATGTTTAACTGGCACCATACATGAACCAACATAGCAAAAAAGACTTTTATGGACCCAAAGTAAGAGATCCAATTAAACTAAATTAGAAACTCGCCTCCTTCTCCTTAAAGAAGAACAAAGATTACTCCAAAAGAGACTAGGTCAAGTAAGCCCCACCATTGACAAAAAAAAAACTTCTCTCTCGAGTTTGTGTTTTATGGAGTGTTGAGCATAAAGAGGCGATCCTTGTGATCCAATCCAAATCAGACAAACCAAAAAACATGCATGTGCTTGTGTGAAACTAAAAAAAAAGTTTTTTCTTTTTATAAAATCCCAGGTGGGAAATCTTTGTAAAACCAAGTGGAATAGAATAGATACAGAATCAAGAAACGAATTATGGGTATTTTCCAAAATTATTTATCTAGTAAAGGAATGGTATAGAAGAATCAAATAAAAAGACTTGTACAAGTCTTCTATAGTTTGAAAAAAAGGTTGAAACTTTCCAAACTAGAAATTTCAAAGTTCAATTGATTTGAAGGTTTAACTGTTTGGAAGGATTGCGAATTAAAGGAGTATAATTAATATGGTTGCGCAGCCGACTCGCTGGTGTATTTTAATATAAATAACAAACGTTTACGTAGAAATATAAAATTGGGCATAATTATCTTCCTCAAAATATTATGGATAACTCTTCAAAAAAAAAACATTATGGATAATTTTTTTATGTTAAATATATGGATAATTACATCGTAATATCTTATTACTAAAATCGGATTAACCAACTGCATTGGCCATCTCATGTTGTAAACCTCCTACGGATACTTTGGAGGTGAACTTTGATGCTGCTTTTGTGTACGCCTCCTCTCGTAATAGCTATGGTTTGGCTGTGAGGGACTCAACTGGTGTTCTAGTGCACACTGAGACTGGTCCAATCGGGCAAGTTGAAGATGCATTCCATGCCCGGCAGCTTGACCTGCTATACTATGGGCAAAGCAAATGCATATTGAAAAAGTAATCATTGAAGGGGATTCTAAATTGCTAATTGATGAGTTATTGAATTCAAGATGCAGTGCAACTACGCGAGGACTATTGATCGACAAGATTAAAGATTTAGTTTCTCATTTACTTCTTGCTCTTTTAGTTTTGTTAAAAGGAACTATAATATAAGCTAACTCATTACATAACAAAATTTTATGATATTTCCTCATTTTCTAGTTGTTCGTTTGCACGTTTCAATTTAATGAATGAGGCTATTGGCTATCATAAAAAAAAAAAAAAAAAAAAAAATCAAATTAACGCTCTGAAAAGACAATAGACTTCCATAATACAACGTGCATCTATGAATAACCAACAAGACATAATTGCATTAGAAAAACAAAGGCATAGTTGCATAAATTTATGTTGAGTTATAAAAACACATAGATATAGCAAATATATCATAAGAAACTGAAATAAAAACCACTAGTAGAAAATAGGGTTATGCGTCATGATAAAGGTATCTACGGCCTAATAAACAAGGCGTAAAGCTGAGAAAATTATAAATGTATTTCTCCCTTAAAGAAGGTAGACATTTTAATACAAATTGTACGAGAGGTGAACAGAGGTAGTACTACCGGAAATTTGATTTCCGGTTTTACGAAGATTATGTTGTAATTAACTTAAATCATAGACCGGAAATGACGATTACGGTGTAAGGACTAAGAACCGGATTGTTGGATTCCGGATTCAAAGAAATTAAAACCGGATTCAATGGAAAAAAAAAAACTTAAAACCGGATTCATGAATCCCGGTCAAAGACAAAGAAAAAATCAACCACAAAAATACACCACCGACACTTACAACCGGATTCAACATATCCCGGTCAAAGCAATTCATCCACTGCATGCATCGACTCAATGACACGTGTCATTGCCCGGAAGAGGTCAGCGCATGACGGACACGTGGAAGTGACAAGAAATTTTTTTCAGTCAGTACATAAACTTCGTAAACCTTTCTTCCTCCTCCGTCTCTTGTTTCTTGTCTTTCATCATCTGTCTCACTAAAATTTCTTCTTTCAATCTATCTAAAACTCTCTCAATCTCATTGATTTCAAATCAGAAATAAGCTACATCCGCACGAGTTTTTCGACGAATTTATTCTACGGACGTATATTCCTACGATTAAGGTAATTTTTGTTTTTTTTTAAAAAATTATTACAATTAAACGTATTTAAACAAAATAATCATGTAAAATGAGATGTATGAAATTAATTAATAGAGAAAATGAGATGTAGTAATAAGTTTACTCTATAATTACTACTAAGTTTAATTAATACTAAGTTTAATTACTACTAACTGCACTACTAAATTTGACTATATTATTAAATTTAATTATTACTAACATGTACTACTAAATTTAACTATACTATTAAGTTTAATTATTAGTAAATTTAATTACTACTAACTATACTACTAAATTTAACTGTAATACTAAGTTTAATTATTACTAACTGTACTATAAATTTAATGTAATATTAAGTTTAATTATTACTAATTGTACTACTAAATTTAATTGTACTATTAAATTTAATTATTAGTAAATTTAATTACTACTAAGTTTAATTACTACTAACTACTACTAAATTTAAATGTAATATTAAGTTTAATTATTACTAACTGTACTACTAAATTTAACTGTACTATTAAGTTTAATTACTACTAAATTTTCTCTATAATAAATTTTAGAAAAATGATTTGATGAATATTTTTGTAAAAAAATTAACTTAACAAAAAAATAATATGTCTTATATATAAGGTAAAGCAAACCGTTCCTCTAACAAAAATAAATTATACGAAAATTCATTTGATTTTATTATATTTTAAATTTTCTTTTTGTTATATTTTTATTTTTCTATTGACTAGAATACTATTTAATTATTTTTTATTCAATAATAAAAATGGAGTACATGGTATATATAATATATTGCTTGCCCATGTCAATTTTAATTATACGAAAATTCATTTGATTTTATTATATTTTGAATTTTCTTTGTGTTATATTTTTATTTTTCTATTGACTAGATTACTATTCATTTTAGAAGACTCATTTAATTTTAATTTCAAATTTTTAACGGATTATGGCGGCGAGATATTCTTGGGTTGCGCAAGGACCTACCGTGCCCGATCTATTGTGGTTTCAGCCGCAGACACGGATCGATTGACATTTATTCGTCACGGGAGGAGCACGACAGGCAAATGGTTGTTAGGAGAGCGGACTCCTTCTTTCGGGAGTGTATCAAGTATCCCGCATATCGCCGAGCAGAGGTCATGGAGTACATAGATATGATGGGTTTCGGTCTGGTCTCGAAGATAGGATTCATGGAGTACGACCACCATCTTTTGACTGCACTCGCGGAACGATGGAGGCCCGAGACTCATACCTTCCACCTATCAGTAGGCGAGGCCTCCATCACACTCCGGGACGTCGAGGTTTTGCTAGGATTGCGGATTGACGGTGCGCCCGTTACGGGTACCGATGCGTATCCCCCGACATCGACGGATATCTGTATGCACTCTTGGGATTTGTGCCGGCAAAGACTTCGAAGACCGGCATCAAACCGTCCGAGCATCGGGGACCACCTGGTGCAACATCGCGATCAAGAACAAATGACACCGGTGGAGGCGCTCCAGAGGGCGCGTTGCCTCATCGCGTTCTTGCTTGCTGGTTGCTTCTTTCCGGATCATAGTAATAACAAGATCGATTTATTCTTATTGCGGACCTCTTGAAGACCCACGAGCATGCGGTTGTTACGAGCTGGGGTAGCGCCGTTCTCTCGTACACGTATCGTGCATTGTGCGATTCGGCCCGCTCCGGAGAGCGCCATTCTAACATGTGCGGGCTACTCGTCCGGTCATGGGCATGGACGAGGATTTCTAAGGTGAGGCCAAGGTTTCGGCGAGGACTCGAGCCGCCGCAAGACTCCCCGCTAGCTGCAAAGTAAGTTGGCGTACATATGAAATTTTAACTAAATTCATGAATATTGTTTTCATACGACCATACGTTTTTTAGGCAAATTACTTAACTTCTTATTGATGCAGGTGGACGGTTCCTCAGTCCGGGACGACCATAACAAGTCATTCCCTGGTGGCGTACAGGGATCGGTTGTCGATGCTTGATCGAGTCGCAGGTAATTTAAATTTTTTGAGAATTATATTTTTCAAAATATAAATTTATTATTAACAATGATTTACGTCGTTTCGTTTCAGTTCATGTGGACGTATCCCGCCGATACGTCGCTAGGTCTACCGGATGGATGCCGTCGAGGGCGAGCACGTGTGGATGTCGAGGACGTTCCTCCACTATTTCTACGTTGTGGAGGGTCACTACCCGGATAGAGTCATGCGGCGGTTTGGTCGCCGACAACATGTACCGGATGCACCGCTAGATCAGGAGGGGACTCGAAGGTTACACCGAATGAAGAGGGCGTCCCACGTATGTGGATCGGGAACGTGTTCATAATTGGCACGTCGGTCATTGGCACCATCGAGCGGAATATGTCGTTGTTGGTCAGCAAACATTTACCCCGACCGTCGTGGAGCAATATGTACGAGTGGTACCTTAACGAGACGGTCCGCTTCGTTCGACGACCCGGTCGTGAACCATCCACAGCTGGTTATCATGGCCACACGGATTCGGTGAATGCCCTGGTACGTAATAATTGTTGCGTAGCATTTGTGATGTGATGTGTTATTTAGTAATTCAATGTTTCTGCTCCGTGGTGTTTATTTGCAGAGGCACGGGTTGAGCCGAGTTGTGCATCGGGCGAACAGTTATGTTGAGGCGTACACGGACAACCAATATCATCACGAGTGTCGTAACGTTATTAAGGAATTGTCGGATACGATCGGTCATTTGATGGAGGCGAATGGTGTGCCCGTGTTGCCGGAGACGACTCTCGCTAACCGAGGAAGTCGTGCACGTCAATCCCAGCCAGGGTTATTCTGCACCCCCCGGAGATCACTCTTGCAGAGGATCGGGAGTCGTGTAATGGGTGGCGGGAGGCGACGCAGACAACGAGCACCGGAGGTACCTCCGCCCGATGTCGATCCGACCGATGTACCTACTCCTCCGACCGCAGCCGGACGTCATTCCGTATCGGACTTCGGGCCCGGACCCTCTCGACCCGTGGATCTTCTCGTCATAGTGGACCATCCAGGCGTTCCACGTCATCGACCGTGGAGGTGGTCAACGGCAAGTTCTCGAGTCAATGCCACTTAACGTCGATGATCTCGACAGCTCCGGCCCCCCCTAATCTTTCTCCCCCCCCCCCCCCCCCCCCCCCCCCCCCCCCCCCCCCCCCCCCCCCACCCCCCCCCCACAAAAAAAAAAAATAACCACCACACACAACAAACAAAAAACCAACACACCCAACCACCCCCCCCCCCCACCCACCCACCAACAAAAAAAAAAAAACAAAAACCAAACCCACCCCCCCCCAAGTTTGGCGGAAATTTGTCTCCCGGTCTCCGTACACCTGATTCATCGCCACTCGCTTACCGTCCCACGCTTTCTTCCTCCCGATTTTACAGCCGAATGCAGCTTCACAGTCTTCAACTATGGCCTTGATCGGGTAATTTGGTTTGTCGCGAATCTTTCCCATTATGACGTAGGCAACGTGAGCTTGCGAAATATTCCTGTCTTCACGGTCGTTCTCCGCACCTTCGCAATTGTGCCCGTCACACCGAACGATAATTTGCCATGTGCGATATTCGCTCTCGAACAAAGCACGGGCCTTCCATTGGCATATAATACCGTCATACGGTTGCTTAGTTCGTTTGTTCGGACGATTAACGCATTCTACAGCCCAAGTTACCTTGTCGACTTCGTCGTGCGAAATTCTCTTCCCATTCTCGTTGACCAGATCGCTATCGCACCATTAAGCTCTTCCTTGTTAGAGAAATGCATTCCAAGCTTTATATTATTAGGGTCCCCATTGTATAATTCTGGAGCACCAGGAATGCGGCGATTTGTTACCTCATTAGGACCATCCATGTTGTTGAACACATGATAGTCTCTTACCGGTGGGACGATGTAATCCTCGTCCAATGAGGCGTCTCCTCGTCTACCGCGATTTCTGCTACTACCCTCTCCCCCGCGAGAGGATCCAGCGGGACGAGAGGGTACAAATCTAAAATCCGATACGGAATGACGAGCGGCGGCAGCGGAGGAGGAGGTACAACAGGCGGAGGTCCCTCGGGCGATTGCTCTCGCGTCGTCCGGCGCTACCGAAAACCCGACTCCCGAGCCTCGCGCAGCAGTGATCTCGCGCTGCGGCGCGGCGTAAGTCTCGGGTTGGTTCGACGTCATCATCGCCCTGACTAGCGACGGCGGTCTCCTCCCCGAAATGGTGTAAAGAGTCGCGAGGTCTACTACTACCCTCTCCTCCGGCATTGAATCTTGATGTCCGGTCGAGTTATGGATCCGATTGTACCTTATAAACAAATCACCACTCCAAGAATGGAGTTGGTACATCAATGATAGCGTAGCATCATCATTTACTACGATACATTGTTTTTCACCGTTATCTACAGCGTAGACATAAATCAAATTCAATTCTACCTGTTCTCTTCGGATCCCGACATAATCGCATATTTTTTGAGAAAAATCATCGAAACTCGAAATACCATCAATGAAATACGTTGCGTCCGGAATGTTATTCACAACGACTTTGCCGTCCACGAATTGTATAGAACTCCTCCAATATAAATTTAAATAGGAAGACATATTTATTAAAAAAGAAATTTAAATTTCAAAATTATTATAAATAAAATTGAAATAAATAATTTTTAAATTATTGATGAGAGATGAGGAAATGGATGCGGAAGTGAGATATGAGTGCGGAATGTTATATAGGGCTGAAATTATTTTCGACCGAGGTTGGTGTTTCCGGTTTTGTACATAAAATCGGGTTTGTCGTGTACGAGATGAACCATCTATAACCGGATTGTTGGATCTCGGTCAAACAAAAATTAAAAAAAAAAATTAAAACCGGAATGTTTGTTTCCGGTTCCAAAGAAAAAAACCAGGCCGCCAAGAACAAGAAAAACTGGAATGTTTGTTTCCGGGCCAATCTATTTCTATCACAACCGGATTTCACATGCCCGGTTTTAGCTTCAACCTCGTATTTCACATTCCAGCGGTTTTCATGTTTAGTCACCGAGACTAAAACAAAAATTAGTAAACCCGGAAACGAAGTTCCAGGAAGCTTGTCACTAAATGTTCACCGCCCTCGTACGAGTGCACAAGAAAGTCACACTGTACCCGTGTAAAGCTATCTTTCGCCACGGTTTTTAAGCGTGGTAATATTTTTTTCGTCCACGAGTGGACAACCGTGGCGTAAGATACTTTACGCCACGGTTTTTTTAGAACGATAAAAAGTCGTGGTGTAAAAGGATAATACACCACGGTTTTTAAACCGTGCATGTATTTAATTAGCTCCACGTCTTGAAAACCGTGGCCAAATCGATGAACATGATTAATTAACTTTCCAGATTCCCCTTATCGTCTTGGAAAACGCGATAATCTATCCTTTATATCTTCTCTCTCGACCACAACACAACCCTCACTCACTTCTCAAACCCTAATTCTCTCAAATTCTCTTCTCTCTCTCAATTTTTTCCTTCGAGCGGCGATCAAAATCGTTTCAAAGGTACAATTTCTGTATAAACTTCTCTGTTAATTTGAGGTTATGGTATGTTGTCGAGTGTTGTGGATGAATGATTTGATGTTAATTTAGTCTTTTGCGTGATTTTGACGAATAAATTTTAGGTTGCATGTACATGCAATTGATAGTATTGTAGTTGCTATTTAAGGAATGGAAAAAGATCTCTTTCCGTTAGTGTAGTAATTTATATTTTCGGAAGTTTTCTAAGAGTTGTGTCATTTACTCTCAATCACTCTATTTTGCATCGATTTGGTCTTAATTTGCGTTTATGGTCTGTTGTTCATCGACTGTGATTGTTGGTAGTTGTAGTTGCTATGTAAGGAATGTAAAAATCTTGTCTTCATGTTGGTCGTTTAATTGACACTCTCTCGATTTACTTGTCCTTCGTTTTCTCTGTTTTCAGTCCACAAAATGGTGCAACATTTTGAGATGACTATCACATGGAGCCAAGCCAACGATGGTCTTCATACCAAAGATGCAGTAGTAAGATTACTATTTCATGGCAATTTTCGATTTATATATGTATGTTGTCGAACCTTTTATATTTATGTTTTAGTTATCTCCTTGTATTTTCAGTTATTGCCAAGGGCTTGGCTGAATGAAGTCCCGGGAAGTGAACATGCACTGGGAATTCACCTCACTATTCCGGGACAAGCATTCTTTCATATCCCTTTAGGCCGTATTCAAAGTATCGAAGGCTTGAGTACCAGATTATCCGTCATCGGTTTCTCAATTTCGCCATGCACGTGGATTGGCGGCAGGTACAAGACTTCAGTTTGATTCTTTGGCTTATTATTATTGTAGGTACGGTAATTATAAAACGTGGACGTTTTGGTGGGAGGTTTTTAAAAAATTTTCCTAAGTAAAAATGGTAAACCGCGCGACATTCACAATTCATTTGCACTTCAATTCGTTTTCAGCTCAAATTCTCTCTCTACAATCGGATTTCGACCCTTCTCACAATCAGCTCCTAAATCTTGTGATTTCGTCTATACTAACCATCGGCTCTTCAATTCGGATTTCGACGAAGTTTAATCTCTCAGTTCAATCTACTAAGGTAACGACGCTAATCGACTCTATACGTACTAGGTTGTAACTTCAGGTATGCAGAATAATAAAATTAAATATAGGGCTTATCACTAATTTTCGATTTTGTGTAGATTATATTGGTTTCATAACAAGAATTAGGTTGTTTGTTAATATTAAATAAAATCTAGAGTTTGTGGGTACTATGGGTGGAATGTGTTTGACAAAATGTCCGAACGAGATTGTGCTTATGGCTGAACATGCATCTAATTATCTGTTCTTCAATAATTCAGTGGCAACGAGATGGCTAGCAAATCAATTGAGGTTCAGTCAGAGATGAAAATTATTCAAGCAAAAAATTCACAAGAATTAATGAGGTTGAATAATTTACAACCAATGATAGTGTCGCGGATCCAAGCAGCAATTAAGGTAAAGCAAGAACGGATTGAAAATAATCGAAGGGAACAATATCAATTCAAACGCAGGCAAACAAAACAGCAGAATGAATTCGGAGATGGTGAAGTGAGTAAGAAGAAGAAAATCGGTCAGGAGGAAGATAAATTTGCAGGTTGCAGAGATTTAATTATGAGGAACGCATCAAAACAATCGATCGATGGTAGCAAGGAAACAAAAGTGTTCAGGCTCGTCAAAAGCAAACAACAAAAAAATAGTTGGCTAAGAAGAACACCAATGTTCGGAAGGAGCCAACACTAGCCCAACAGATTCAACAAATTCATAAAAGCTATGGTCCTGACCGTGGTCGAGGAGGTGGTTAAGCAAGGAATAAGAGACGAAGAGATGCAGGAAAATGAGGCTGGTGGCACAAGAGAAATAGAGAAGCAGAAAACTAATTCAGTTGGAAGAAGAGGGGATGAGAAGAAGGGAAGTCCGTCCGGTGGCATAGGAGGGAGAGAGCAGCAGACAAGTGGGTCAGCAGGAAGAAGAGATAATGAGAAGAAGGGAAGTCGATCCGGTGGCACAGGAGAGAGAGAGAAGCAGAGAAGTGGGTCGGTTGGAAGAAGAGAGGATGAGAATAAGAGAATTCACTCGGTGGCACGAGGGAGAGAGAAGCAGACAAGTGGGTCAGTTGAAAGAAGAGAGAATCATGTTTGTGAGAACACTGCATCCGGAGGACAATCAAAGCAGCCTGGAACAACGAGGGCAAGTTTGAGAGGCTTACTTAATCAATTAAAAAATGGGAAGAGTCAAGAAGCAACCAAGACTGTTCCAACGAAGCAAAAGAAAAACAAGCAAATAGTAATGGTAATTATGTACAATATTAGATTGTTACTTGTCTCTTTCATTAACAGTAATTAACATGTTGATGTTTTACCGTAACTAAAATTGCAGGATGATCATCAATCTGAAGAGAACATTGAAGAAGAAGGTTGTCTATCCAGAAAGAAGAAAATGAAACCAACACCAAAGAGACCAGCTATGTGCCTTGATGAATTCATTGAGAAAAGTGGTCAGATTGGATGAACTACTAGAACTTGGAGGAGCGAGAGAATCGAGGCTGCTCGAGGATGAAGGAGCAGAGAATGTAGGCTGGTGAGGATGAAAGAGCGAGAGAACACTGGCTGCCGATCATGAGGAGACACGTGTTGCGGATGATACGAATACTCTTCCACTTAATGAGTCAACGAACGAGAAGCAGCAGTAATGGGCCAAGTATGTTCTGAATATTTAACAACCTAACACTTTATTCTGTTAATGAATATGAATATGAGTTTGGATTCATTACAGCTTCATCAAGGAAAACTCGTGGTCTCTCTACGTGCGCGAAAGTTCATTCGAGAAATTATGAAGATAGAGTGGAAGTCCTTTTTGACAAAAATGGAGAAGCATGTGGTCCAACAAGGAAAGTAGTTGGTGAGTTCTCAGCTTTCCTTGGAACGCTTGCAAGAAATTCCACAAAGTGCCCATTGATATATACGAGTTGGCCTGTTGTACCCAAAAAGGATGAGTTATGGGAATATATCAATGTACGTATGTATGAGTTTTAATTCCCTTTTATGCGTCTTTATGAAATTGAATGTGTGCCTTACATGTATTTTGTGGTCTGTTACCGTTGTAGTGCAAGTATGTCGTACCTCCATCTGCATACAAGGCGGTCATGCGCACAGTTGGTGATGCTTGGCGGAAACACAAGAGTGAATGTCAAGAAAAGGGTCTTCGATCCGTATACGACAAATGCAGAGAGGTTGGACAACCTTCATGGTTTGATCCTCGACCACCATTTCAAGAAGCTCATGGTTTACTGGAGTAACGACGAAATTAAGGTGAGTCTACATTACTAAATGTTCACTGCTGATAACAATTAGCCTTTTGTCATTAACTAAAAGTTGTATGTTTATTTTTTTGGGCGTGCACTTGTAGAAAATATGCCGATAGAATGCTGAGAATAAGGCCAAAATGAAATACGTTCATCGGATGGGAAATGAGAGGTTTTCTGTATTAGCTGAAGAATTTGTAAGGATTTGTGATAAGCCCTTATTTTTTGACTGAACTTCTGTTAGTTAGTACTAATATAATTATCCTGTCGGTATAGCGCCAGGAGCATGGAAGAGATCCAACCCAAGCTGAAATGTTCCTCATGTCGAGGTTAAAGAATGGGAAGGATATAGATGATGAAACAGAGAGAACAGTTGTAAGTCGAATGCAAAATGACACAGCTGAAATGTTCCTCGTGAATGATGCATTGAACCATATTAATTTTATTATTGTAGGAAAAGCTCGCAACAATTCAGGAAGATGGAAAGAATGATATAGAAGCCTTTCAATGTGTCTTCGGGAAAGAAAAGTCCGGGCGGGTCCGCTGTGGAGGGAGGATTTTGACTCCTACAATGTTGAGAGAAACCCTCTATAGACAAGAGCAGGAGGCCAAGCATGCAGCAGAATTGGCGGCAATTCGTTCTCAGCAGGAAGAGTTCGAGGAGAAGCAGAGGCAACTTGAAGAGAGGGAGAGAGAGAGAGAGAGAGGGAAGAGATAAGAGCACGAGAGTTGAGGGACATGGAGAGAGGGAGAGGAGAGAGGGAGAGGCAGAGGGAAAAGGAACATTCTGGTTGTCAGGAGCTTGTTGAGGCAAGTTATAGAGAAGGGAGGGTTGGATTTAGGTGGGATCCCTGGGCTTGAAGCATTGTTGTCACCATCGACTCCAAAGGATGCAAACAGTGCTCTACGTTCTTCCATAGGGACCAATGATCATGGCCATGAGGTTAGTGCGTTCGACTCCATTGACAATGCAGGATGTGGAAGTAAAGTTTAATTTTTTACTTTGAGGTTAATTTGTTGTTAAATGATAATGGTTAACTGTTTTGGCCTTGAACAAGGCCATAATACTCCAATAATGGTTTACTGTTGTATTTACCCTATATTTTTCAATAAAAACAAATGTTACACTTGAAGACTTTGAGGACATTTGATCATGGTTAACTATTTTGGCCTTAACTGTTATCTGTGGAATTTTTAAAATGGTTAACTGTTGTGGCCTTCACTGTTAACTATTGCGTGTTGAATTTTGATATGTCTTGAGATGTATTTGACTTTCAGGTAGCTCGTAAAGAGTAGCAGACCCATAGTGACGAAGCCGATGATCATTAGTCCGTAGGGAAGAACGTAGATATTTTGATAGTCGTACATGATGGACCACAACTTTTTGTAGCCTACTTGTTTAGCTAAACATTAATTAGTTCACAAAAGCAGTTGTAGAACAAACTTGTAGGCATTATACGACGTATTATAAGTAAATATTAAATTGTATTGAATTGTGTTTTTAATTAAATAGTTCATTAATTAGTAGTAGTAAATGTCAATGCACATGCAGGTGGCTTCGGAATTAAGAATTAGAATCTTGTTGTAGTATATGAATACGCCACGGTTTTTGAACGTGGTGAAAAAAATCGTAAATATTCCACGGTTTTATAAACCGTGGCAATATATAGCCACGGTTATAAAACCGTGGCAAAACCGTGGCAATCTTTGGTCACGGCTAAAAAACCGTGACGTAAAGGGCCAATAGGAAAAACTTGGATCGATTTTTATACACCACGGTTTCTTATAACCGTGGCGGAAAAGGGATGAAAACCGTGGCGTATACCTAAGGCCACGACAGCAAATTTCACGGTTCAAAACCGTGGCGTAAAGTCAAAAAACCGTGGCCTATTCTTTTCGCCACGATTTTTTGACTTTAAGCCACGCTTATCGAGCCGTGGGCGTATCGAGATTTTCTACTAGTGAACTTAGGGAATGTCAAACATTCGAGTAGCAGCCCATACGAGAATAGGTGTGAATGGAATGGATGCAACCATATGAACAAGTGTGGATGCAAGTAATACAAGAGGGTTGCATGTGCTTGCATTTAATTCGGTCCATGCACCAAGGGGGAGCACGAAAATGGAGTTGATATAGTGGGTTCTCTGATTAATGTCTTGAAGGCTCATGAGGGCAACAATGAGTGTCTTAACATGAAAAGCTGTTCTTCCTTGTTTTCTCAAAAATGTCAAATGAACTTGTTTGGAGCTTCTTCTCTTTAGGAAAACCTTTGGTGGAGCTGATTTTCTTCCTTAGGGTTAGACTTGAGTTGGTTGAAACTTTGTAAGTCTTCTTTTAAGCTAAATTGGTCCTTGGATGGAATAAGACTTGATAAATGCTTCATTTCTTCCTTCATGATCATCTTGGCCGAGAGAATTTAAGGGAAGTGAGGATGTTCCTCCATCATTCTCCTCCACTTGAGAGGTTTCTTCTTAGTAATCGCATGACTCATATAAAGAAGTAAATCATGAGGAGAACAAGAGCATCAAATTTGGGCTTACATTGATCTTGACGTGATTTCATTCCTTTTCGATAATGAGAAATGAGTTTTGGGGCAGTTGAAAGAACCCGAGGTGGGTCTTGTTTTGTGATCAAGTATACGATTCTAAACTATGAAAACTAAGTCTGTAAGTAGGTCACTTCTTAGTTCTTGATCATAGGAAGTTTATTCTTCTTATATCCAAACCAAATATTAGAAAGCTAAAAGGTGATGTTTCTCTTGGTTTGACTCCTAAAGAAGCTAAGGAAGTACCTCTCAAAGTTTGCCTACAAACGTTCCATTAGAAGTTTATGATAATGAGAAGTTGAGATTTTCAACTCATACTAAAGGACACTGTGCCATGTTTCAAATAGAGAATGTTATATTTTCTCCCTCAAAAGCCTCAGTAGGAACATTATTCTTTTGAGGTATAC
>JANIEQ010000770.1:0-22364 GCA_024708375.1 Oxalis stricta | reverse complement strand
TAACTTTATAATGCTTGAATTTATGTATGTAAGGTGTAATACATTCGTAATATGTTCTTCATATGTGCCTTTCGATATTAAAGATTGAAGTTGGAGGTTGGGGAAAGCATATTATTTTGATGATGTCATATATCTGTGAATACAAAGTGTTTATAGATGATAATTTTTCTTTTGTGGTTTAGAGACCTTTATGTGGATCGAATGAACTATTTTTTGCTTAGCAAGATCACAATCGTGAAAACTTTCTTTATGGCCCCTCTTTTACTTTGTTTGTTTTCACAAATGATTAAAAAGTCGATTTTTTTTAAATTGATTGAGGCCATGCATAGTCCTTTACAAGAATCAAATAAACTGATATTTTTGACCGCCCAGATGATATTGTTGACATGTCAAGATCAAATCACTAATACACAATGAAATGGCGTAAAATGAGTGACATTTGACTAGCAAATGCTTTTGGATTCCTTTTTATCTGAGGGAATACCTTGTCGTTTTTATTATTACAGTCTTGCTTCTGACTGTGCGCGATGAGGAAACTTCATCCAAGATTTTGTAGTTACAGCTTGGTGCCTGATCTGTGTAGGTCTAGGGAAAGCATGGAGTATTCACTTTGTTGCTTAGGTTCATAAGGAGTATGAGTCAAGGCTGACAACGATATGAAGGATGGAGAAAGATGACAGAGAAAGGGAATCTACGGGGAGTTATGTAGTTTCTTTAGACAGTGTCTAAGACTGGAAAGAAAACTGAATACTGATGACGATCAAGCTCCCAAAGCTCTCCGATGAAGGATCTGTCAGCACAGCTTCAAGTCGAATCTCTCGCACAGCCACCTCAAACTGTGCCCTCTTCTTGACCTGCTTCCAAGCAAGTTGTTGATGGGTTACATATATATATATAGATAGGTCTAGATGTTTTTACTATAGGCCAGTGCAATATGTGCTGCTACAGATTGAGTATGCTTCGCTTGTGTAAGGCTACAATGTAATTTGCTGTGGCGTGACGTTCTGGTCTTAGATGTTCAATGTTACAATTCTGTTCGCAGTGAAATGGTAGAGGTTCAACTCCAGGGTTTCAAATATGCGTTTTGATAATTGAAGGTCTTAAGGCATGAAATCAAGTAAATGGTTAAGGGACCTTCGACCTCGGTAGCATTTTCTCCTTTCTACGAAGAGTGCAAAAGCAGTTAGATGGACAAAGGGTGTATGACTAATTTTATTTCACTTCATACGTAAGCGAAGTCATTAACTTCAGTATATTACTGAGGACTATGACAGGAATATTTTGCAGTTCCATAGGATCAATTACATAAGTGCTCTCTCCCAATTTATATCTTTCTGATACACTTTAAAAATCGATTAATGAAAATGTATCGTAAGTGGCATAATATAAGTTAAGAATTTTCGCGTTAAAATTTTGAAAATTGAATTTGAAAACGAAAAAACTCAAAAGGGTGGATTTTCCTCGTCTCAAAATATATAAAAATCAAAATATCATGATTGGCAGCATCTTAAGGAAGATATCCAAAGTTTGTTGTACAAATATAGAGTCCAATTTGTTGATTCAATTATAAAAATAGTTTCGGAAAATATAAGGTGGACAAATTATTTTTAAGAAAAAATTGAAAGTAAACATCATATGGCCTCATTTCAGAATCTACCCCTGATGGTTATTTAAATGATAAGAATTAATGATTAATTAGGTTCTAATCATGTTCGGTAATTCAGTTTCTTGGATATAGACCCACCCAAATTATTATTTTTCCTTAATTGTTGTGTAATTGATCGGGATAATGGATAATTAAAATAATCATGTCCGATAATCATTTTTCGAGCGATGATTAAAACTTAATTTTTTCCCTAATTGCTCAATTTAGACGTCCGAAAATAAATCCCGAACATGTCATTCATGTCTATCTATTAGATTTCTAACTACAATGTATCTCACCCCAATTTGTTGGTAGTTTCACTATCTAACAAGCAGAGTCTTGATACAAAATTAATAAATACAACATCACATACAAGAAACCTTAACGGCATGTCAATTGTCAATGCTAACATGGATTATTATTTTTTAATTATGTGAGAAAAGATTGAGAAGACAGGTTTTATTTTGTAATGTCTCATCTAGATGCATAAAATTTACACATTTCCAATTGTTTGGAGATGGAAAAATGAGAAGGGCCGATTTATTTAGATTTTTAGCTAATTAAAGAACCTAGATATTACATGTTTTAAGTTATTATCCTTTATTTTATTTTCCAATTTATAATTTTGCTTTTAAGAGTTTATTTCTTCAATTATAAGTGAAGCAAAAGATAGCACTTATTAAGCTATACTCTACAAAGTTCAAGGACTAAATATAACATTTCACTAATTCCGGGATAGAATTCGTTTATTCGAATTGCCAAACACACCCTGTTAAGCGAACCCCTAATGTTATGAATACTATAAATTCAGAAAACCCTAATAATAAAGTTACCATCGTCTGTGTGCAGATTCAAAGCAGCTATCTCACTCGAGGTGCTCTCCTCGTCCTCTCTTCTCGACTTTCGTCTTCAAATAAGTCTATAAATTTGTTATAATCGATTTCTAATTTCATTTGTTTTGGTCGAATTGCAGTTTAAATTAGCAGAAAAGAAGTCGAAAATGAAGGTGATTGCAGCTTATTTGTTGGCCCTTTTGGGAGGCAACTCTTGCCCATCTGCTGATGACATCGAGACTATTCTTGGATCTGGTAATCACTCTCCTATCTCGGCGTGTGTCCTTGTTCAATTGAGCTTACTTAATTTGATTGCTATTGATTTAAAATTTAGTAACTGATGTAAAGTTGTTGCAAATGAATTAGGTTTAAGTGATTCCAGTAATGGGTGATTTGAAGTTTCAATTTTTATTTGCATACTGCATTTGCTTATCATCTTAATACTGTTTTGTGAGTAGGATTATGTTTGCATTACTTGTTTAATTTAACACTTAGTTTTAAACTGATGGTTACAAATTTTGAGATTGATGGATTTATTTTGCTTAGTATCTCGTATCTGATATATAAGAGAAAAGTTGGAAGCTTTGTTGCCCCTTATTCAATACACCTCTTATCGTTATTGCTTTATATTCTATTGAATGTTGGCCTATGATTGAGATGAAAATCTTGTTCTTTGCTTTTTGTCAGTTTGGAAAAGTTCTGTTTCGTTAGCATTCGACTCTGTTATCATTAATTTAACTTTAAATTTTTTTTTTTAAATAGTTGGAGCTGAAGCTGATCAGGATAGGATTCAATTACTCTTGTCTGAGGTGAAAGGAAAGGACATAACCGAGCTGATTGCTGCTGGAAGGGAGAAATTGGCTTCAGTTCCATCAGGTGGTGGTGGTGGCGCTGTTGCTGTTGCTGTTTCTGGTGGTGGCGGTGCTGCTCCAGCTGCAGCTGAAACAAAGGAAGAGAAGAAGGAAGAGACCAAAGAAGAATCAGATGATGTAAGGATTTTCATTGTTGATGAAATGGTTTTTCTCAGTTATTGTTGTCTTGTAAACTCTCATCTAATATTGTTTTCTCGTTGAACTTTTTGCAGGACATGGGCTTCAGTCTCTTTGATTAGAGGAACCAGTTTGTGTTCCAAGACATCTTTACAAGTCAAATTTTGTTGAAAACTCAAGAGTTGTTTTCTATGTTGTGTTTTTTTAGCGTTTCTTTCTCAAGTTGGAACAAAATTACTCAAATTAATGTATGTTAGATGTTACCTTCTTGTTCAATCTGATAAGGACTCGATGAATGATCTTGTGCTATTTTATAAGTAATCCTTGAGCTATGGTTATTTTTATTTTTTTTTATCTATTCTGGTTCTGGAAAAATTAGAATCTGCCTTTTGGAAATGGATGGTAATGTATTTTTATGAGAAGCCATTGATGGATTTCGAATTTGAAGCTTTTTGTTGAGAGGAAGGTATGTATATAAAAAGGTGAAGTGAATAGAAACGGCTGAGAAAGGAATTATTATGTGTTTGGATTAAGCCAAACGGTCTAATTTTATCGGAGGATAAAAGGTTGGATTTGAATTGAAGTCTTGTTGCATCGCCGAAAATTTTAAGTGTAGACCAAGGTGTATAGAGTAAAGTTTAGTCATGCAAAAAGGCAAATTAAGTCTCATATGTGGAGAATTTGTCGCAACATCCTGCCGGTTGTGGACAACTTGCGAAAGCGAGGTATGATTCTTGTTAACTGCGGCTATATAGTGTATGAACGATGCGCATTGTGTCTTGCATGTCTTAAAGAATTTTTGTTGTGCTAAGCAATTGTGGAATGCTCTAGGTTTGCGATTTATTGCTAATATTGCTGTCTATTGAGTCTTGCACTGATGAGATTGAACCTGTCTGATGATAGTGTCATTGCTATTCGCTAGAATCTGTGTAGCGCTTTTGGAGATTTGGTATAATCAGTAATGTGGCTTATTTCGAGGGAAAGTGCTCCACATGGTCTCGGCTATCGTATTTAAAATTCAGGCTTTTATGTCGAAGGGAATGAGATATTGCTGCTAAAATTAATGATCTAAATTTTGATCAGTAGATTGATTCCTTAATAAAATTAAATCGGTGGTTGTTTCGGTCCCAAGCGAGTCCGATCTGGCTCCGTTCCGTCAAGTCTAATCTTGCCACAAAGTTTCGGTACCAGCTGTTCTTGTTCTAAGGAATACTTGCCATCACGAGGATTTTATAAGAGTTGATTGATATAGTTCATCTGTAGATCACAAAAGTATCCTATAGAATGATTACGTACCTGTATTCATATCCCAAATTTTCACTTTTAGTGCTGTTGGAGATAGTAATTAGCTTGTTCATAAGTAACCTAATTTGGATAAACATGGTTTTCGACAAAATAAGCCAATAAAACGAGGCAAGAGCCATCACCAACATCATCGTTTTCCTATAAACATAGGAATAGGATTGCTCACGATAATTTGAATCAGACATTGTTACAAAATTAAAACGTAGCAGAGATCGATGATCGAGAACTAAAAGCCTAAAACTCAATTAGTATGGTGAGAATAGCTTAGCATGAATGGGTATTTATAGTTGAAGTTTTGATGATACAAAATAAGAATTTTTTTCATAAAAGGGACTCGATGGAAGACATTAGGACTCATGTTTCCTATTTTCTTTTACTGTTGTTCAAGAGTGTTAAGTGTCGGAAACAGAAAGCGATAAATAACTCGTGATGATTGTCGAATAGCAGGACATAAAGTATAATTTTCCCGTAATTTATACCTGCACTATATGCAGTTTCCGTGTATAGACTATATACAGAACAATGGTTGAATTAAATTTACTTTGCAAAATCCGCAAAAACAATCTTGGTGAAGCAAAAACGCATGGTTGGTATTCCCATCAGAAAACTGCAATGCTCAACTTAAACGATGTAAGACTGTTTGAGATTCCTTTGGCCACGTTTTCTCCTTGGATTGGAAGTGATCATACAAGAGAAAGCATTTACCAAGCTCATCGTCTTCTTCAGTAATCAGGATTTTGGCTGCATTTGGATCAGAGATCAGAAGCTTTGCCACGAGATATCCTGCAATGGACCAAGTCTGATAGAGCCGTGCTTGTTTCCCGATCAGCACTCCTCTTTTAGTGTCATAATATTCCGGCCACTTATCTTGTGAAATACGCTTCTCAGCAACTTCTAAAGCTCGGAAAGCAATTTCAGGTCTATTCATTTTAATGGATGCAACTGTCAGCTGCAAAAGGAAAACTTGCTGTGTTACAATATTCGACTACCGGATTCCTCCACATTATACTAATTTTGCCAAAAAAAAAAAAAAATTACAGAAATGATATCGTCACTGACCTGCCAAAGCAAAACAGGCCAGGAACCGCCATTGTGGTAAGACCAAGGCCTCGAATCAATCACAAATGAATTGAGAAGGGATGAAAAACAGTAAATAAAAAGTGCAAACCATTTTTTTAGTAGGGTTGACGAAATTACGTGTTCTTGGGATCGCTCCCAGTGATAATCTGCCATTCCTCGGCCTTTGAGAGCAGGATAACAAATCTTGAAAGGCATGTCGGCTACGAGATCGGCCCATTTAGCCTCGACGAGATCCAATATGGCATGTGACTGATCAGGTGTCGCAAGACCACTGACAACAGACCACATATTTCCTAACGCAAAGAATCGGAAATCCATGTGAGCTGGTTGGAGGTTCCCTATGAGATAGCCACCCATATTGGGCATCCATTCCACCAACCACTGGAGGAATTTGTTCAGGATAAATGTTGAACTTGTTAACAGCATCGTATGAGTACTCTTCCGTATTGTAACGGTAAATCTCGTTAAGTTTCTTCATATCAATCCAATAATACTCCCTGATATGGAATGACAGAGCAACTAGTCGGTCGTTGAGTGCTCGGAGAAGATCAGCTGATCCATCTTCTCGTGCTAGCATTTCACGTGCACAGAGTAAAGCTGAATAAAAAAGTGCCTGGAACGGATACAAATAATATCTCAGACACAATTGAATCTCTGCCTCGGAGACACTTTCTTTTGCTTGACCAGTGAAAAATGCAATTCAAAGAAGTTTTACCTGAATTTCCAAGAGGGTGGCCATGAATCCCCCATACGACGATCTATCATGCAAGAACCATCTGTTACCAATAGTGTTGGGAACATGTCAAAGCCATCGGCAAGGCATAGCCTCACAATCATTTTAATTCCAGTTTGCACGTCCAACTCTCTCCTGAAGTGATACGTTCACCGGAGATTTTTCCATATGCACGCAGTAATATAATCCACCATAATCCTGAGACATTAGTGTAGCATCAAACGAAGAGTATAACATGCAGACTACCATTTTACTTTGCAGAAAAGTATTTACTGAATGCACTTTACTCCACAATTACCAGAATCAACTGGTGCAACACGGCCTATCGCTGCTTCACCGAAATCAGGATCCAATACTTCTTCAACCGTTACGAATCATCGCCTTCCAAAGGAGAATGCTCGCACCTTAAAACTGGCAGGCATCAATCCCTGACCAGGACTGTGACAATCCATTGTTTTCTCCCAGCTCTGCACAAAGTCAATGGTTTGGAAGTTATCGACCTTTTGCCGAAAAGTAGAATGTAAAGTAGGTCATCGAAAGATTACAAGGACAGGAGAATATGACTGAGAATCAAACATCACCCATCTCTTAATCATGCAGATTTTAACCAAACACTACACCATAGGCACTGAGAACCAAATTTCATAGTTCAAAGTTTAAGGGACAATAGAATGATACCAAATTTCATAGTTCAAAGTTTAAGGGATAATAGAATGATAATTGCTTCACACATAGGAACAAACCAAGAAGCACACTAACCTGCAATTGCAGAGTGTGAAGGGATGAAGTTCCGAACAATATCGTATTCCCTGTTCAACAAGAAAGCAATTCCAGAAGGTATGAAGTCACGGATAAAGACTTGATCGTAATTCAACATATCGGAGGAAGTAGGGTCGTTAGCTGCTATTGTTCCAATAGGACTTCCACAATAGTAAACCATGGATTCTCTCAGCTTTTCCCACGCCTCCTCTTCAATAGAATGAGAATCTACCTTGCCCCTATGAAATTTATCCTTCCCAATCCCAGCTGATCCATTAGAATTTAAATTATGCCCTCCTAAGCTTAACACTATCAACGAACAATTCCTCATGACTACTATTCAAGGAAATTCCACCACCAATATTATCAGCTCGTTGGCATTTACGATACACATGCTGTAACCTGGTAGTTTTTGTGTCTCTTAACCATACCACATTCAGACACATTCTTAAATAACCTGTACGGTTTTTAGTATACTCGAGCATTTTTAACAGTTGAATTGCCTTTCTCTTGTGCATTTTATCCTGAACTGGGAAGAAAATACTGAGTCTGAGCTGCTAAAACATACATCAGAACTCGAAGTCTTGGCAACCAGTTCCCAAAAGTTGCAGGAACTGCTTCAGATTCCAACTGACATGGTGATTGTTAAACAACAAATTCACCAGTAGTTAAAATCCTTCCAAACAAATGAATTAGAGCAGACTGCATAACACCAACCCAGAGACCTGAAACAAAACGGAGAACTGAATAGACCATAAGAACAATAACTACATTCTCAGTCTTGTAGACAGCTAAAAATCATGGAAAAACACATCCCACAAGTGCAAAAGAGAGAAAAAGGCCAGAATTTTGGCTAGTAAAATGGGACCATAAGAAAATGTTGAAGCTAATATGAGAAGAATCATTGGAATTACATTGCCTACCACATGGTTGAAAAAATGCCAAAGTGATCACATAAAGTATTTTTTTCCCGGGAACCAAAACATCAAAGCAATCTAAATCAAAAACTAAACCTACAAGGAATCAATCAACACTTACGAAACGAAAAGGGTATCTCGAAAACGAAAAGGGTATCTCGGAAAATTGAATTTTGAGATCAAACAAACAAACCTGAAACAATGATCTCACATTAGAAGCCAATTTTTCCTCTTGGGAATAGCAAATAAGAGCGAGAGAATGAATGTAAAGAAGATGGTAATAATAGAGACGACGTGTAAAGTCTCGTGCCTTAAACGGAAGAAAGTAATAATCAATCAACCAACACACACCTCACTATATTCTAAAAGTCAAGATTTTTTTTGATTATTGAACAGATAATTTTATTTATTTTTAATTTATGATCACTAGTGTATTATTTAATGTTTGTGAAAACTTGAAGACGCTTGTGAGAAATCAACGACAGACCGACAGACACGAAATGAGTAGATTCAAGATTCTGTTTTTGTCATTTCTCTCATCAAAGTTTCGATTTTTCCTTTTTTAAAAAATTATTTTTTTCAAAAAAAATCTCGTTTTATAAATAAATTCATTTGAGCCATTTGTTTTATTATTTTGTGATAATTTTCATTTCTATACATTTAAAATGGGGACGTCAGATTTAGTAATAAATGATATAATTATTTGATCAAATATATATTTTTTAAATAAATTCTTTTGTCAAATTGATAAAGTTTTTTTCTTTTTAATGATTACTGGGGAGATCTTATTACAATAATTGAGAGACAACATTGTATATGGGATGATAATTTGTCATACTCATTGCTTCTCGTGTTTGCAATGTTTTGAGCCAAATGATTGCATTTTCTTAATATAAAAATAAAGTTAATCACTCATAATTTGTTCGTAGATATTTTCCGATGTGTGACATGTGTACCGTGTTGTATAAAATGTGTGTTATTGAAGAAGATTTGTCAGTTTATTCATTCATCGTATAAATGACAAGCATTATTTTTTTTACTATCAAAAAGGGATAAAATATACTAATCACGATGGGCAATCGATCGTGAGCATTAGGCCATCGGCTTGGACCATTTGATTTGAGATTTGCTAGCACAATGAGTTAGTGATTGTCGACTCTCGGTGAATATACAAAACTACAAGACGTAAATACAGGAATTAGGGAGTGAAACTCGTAAATGACTAAGCATCGAGTACTTTTTTTTTTAAGCAATATACATGGTTACTCACATAAACAAGATGTAGATAATGACGGTGACAAATTTTCTTTTCCATATGTTGCTTTTGACTTTTACTTTTCCATATGTTGCTTTTTTTACTGCTACGTTCTAGTAATTGATCTTCAGTTGCAAGCAAGATCTTCTCAAATTATGATCAGTTACTCTGATTTTATTTTATTTTTATATAAATAATTATATTCTACTTTTTTCAATAAATGACTACACGAAGAAAAGCTAGAGATTTGAATATTTCAAAATTTAAAAATTAATTATTCGTCGTATTGTCACATTATGTCATCGATTTAAAGAGCCAGCACCTGTAAATTTGTTGGAGGTCGATGATATTTTAGACAGATCTATTTTCTCAAACATATTAACATCTAACATAATTTTATATTTTTATCCAACCCCCACACAAGTTAATAATTGATGTGAAAAATAAAATCAAATACTACTATTATATAATTAATAATAATTTATATATTAAAATTGAGAATTAATATACATAAAAATGTTAGAATGTTATCTTGTTTTTAAGGATAGAAATGTAGTTAAATAGTAGTACTAAGCTATAGTTGGTGAGTGGAGTTGAATAAATCTGGACCGTTGATTGATTAAATCCAACGGATATTAAAACCGTTTTCTAAGTGGTTACCACCGTTTAACTGACGAATCATTCATCATAGATCAACATAATAGTACTCTTGTCTGTCACCATAAACCCTAGCCTGGCGCCTCTTCTTCCTTCCTCCCTACCAATCTCTTTCGCGCGCTCTCACTCAATTTCTCTCTCTAAAACTGCAAAACCCATCTCTCCGTCATGGTTTCAGACAAGATTATTTCTTGTCTATCTCCTTTCACTATCTAAAAGACAGATCTTTTTCTCATCTAATTTATCTTTTTCATTTTCTTTGATTTTTTTCTTTTACAATCATCAATTTGAGATGATGCTGCGATGATTCTGTTCTTTGTTTGTGAATTTCGTTTGATTGTGATTTGCGATGATGCTTGTTGTAAATATGAGCGAAAATTGAAGAGTTTTTCCTTACGAAATTGTACCACTCCGAGTCGATCTGAGTCAACTCATCTACTCACCGCTTCAGATCCGAATTCACTGGCGTTCCCATAGACCAATTCGTTCTTTTCGGCCTGAAAACTCAGTATCTGGAGATTTTTCAGTGGAAATTCTGGTTTTTGTGAAGAATTGGGTGTGCTCGTCTGAGTCAACTCGGTGATTGTTTGACGGAAATGCCGTCGGTCGGGATGAGAAGGACTACGAGGGTTTTGGGATGGTGAAGAGCTACGACGGAGCCCGTGTTCTCCGGTCGGGACGTCGTATTCTGCCAGAGAAATCCACTGTCGAAGAGGCCAACAAACTTTCTGAGCCGATCAGCATCAAGAACAACAGCATCAACAGACGATTAGATGAATGAGTTGGAAACTCAACAGCATCAACAATGTTAGAGAAACCAGAACCCGGAAACCCTGCTAAACGTAAGTCCAGTGAAACGCAAAGCTACCGAAGTGGGACCCATTATGTCCAAGAGGTTTGGCATTGTATACAATCGGAAAAGGAGGAAGATTGATGATGGCGTAAGCGTAGTTAGTTTTGTAGAAACTCTGGATGATTCATGGCTTCCTGTTAGGGACGAAGCATTTTCTGCTGCTATTGTCCCATTGAAAGGGTTTTCCTGGTTTAGTTGGTTTTTGTGTACCATTTTGAGGTATATGAAGAGGAAGAGCCTGGAACTTGATGAGCTTGCTAGGTTCTTGTCATTTCGGCCGATAAATGATGCTTACTCTTCACTTGGTTTGGAGTTCTTGTGGGTATGTTTTTTAATTGGATACTTTATATGCATTGTTCTATTTTAAGTCTTTTATAGTGAAACACTACGTTTGGATTGCTGGTTTTTTTTGAATTGATGAGAAATTGGTGACTGATATGGCTGCTGTGTTACTTCCCTGTGACTCTTAACGCTTTGAGAAATTTTTTCGTTGCATGATTTTTCATCTGGGCGCGTTTGATTTTCTCATTGATTAATCTGAATGACGTGCATTTTTTCTATTAATTGTGATGCGCGTGACTGCAATTTCAGTTTGTAAATTTTTTTCTTGATATAGCTAGTGTATCTTTGGGAATTAATTGATGATCGTAACTTGCTAGTCCTATCCCATCTCTTCTTTTAAGCATTGATTTGATTATGACATTTCTTTATCATAATCTTCTTCCAGGACCCTAATTCCAGGGCTGGACTTTGCAAGTTTTTTGGGACCCGACAGTCTGTACCATTGTTTTCGGTGGATTTTTCTGCAGTCCCTCTTTGTTTCATGTATATGCATCAATTTAGGCTTCTTAGGTTAGAGTTTCAGCAATTTGTTCTTGTAAATAAGCTGATGGCCTTGACTGAGGAAATAGGGGACGATAGTGAAGAGGATGATGAAAGTGAATTGTCCGAGTCCTCGGAGAGTGTTCTACCCGGCAGTATAATTTTTGCTCTTGAGACTCCTAAAGCTGATGATTCCGGGAACAGGGTATCTGTACTTCCCATCGTTAAAGCTTCTAAACCAGCTGGTAGAAGCTCACGGTACAGAAATGGCTCCGAGTTCTCGGACTATTCAAAAGAGTAGAAGCTCTCTTAGGAATAGTAGACACCATAGAAATCCCACTCTGGTTGGGGGCTTGAACAAAGCTAAAGCTGCATTGGTGGTTTCTGATATAGTTTCTAGTAGGAAAAATGGGATTCAGTTAGTTTCAGAGTACACACTTAGAAGTTCTGATAAGAAACAGAGTTCATCTGCATCCAAATTGAAAAGGGTGAGATCTACTATTGTTCGTTCAACTCCAAAGAGAGACTCAGAGTCAGAGGTCATCTGGCGTCAAACTTGAAGTTCAATCAGAATCCGAGTCCGAGGCCATCTGCATCAAACTTGAAAAAAGTGAGAACTACGATTGTTGGGCCGACACTGAATAAAGACTCATCTAGCTGTGCTGCTAACATACTTCTTATCGAATCTGACAAGTGCTACAGGGAAGAAGGAGCTCGTGTCGTGCTAGAAAAGTCTAGTTCAGGAGAATGGCTTCTCGTAATAAAGAAAAATGGAGAAACACGATACACTCACAAGCCAGAAAATAGTATGAGGCCTCCAGCATGTAACCGCTTTACTCTTGCATTGATGTGGATGGTAGATGATAGCTGGAGGCTCGAGTTTCCAATTCGTGAGGAATGGCATATTTTCAAGGATCTTTATAAAAAATGTGCCGACCAAAATATGTCAGAACCTAATCTTAGAGTCATCCCTGTGCCTGGAGTAAATGAAATGTCTCCTGATCGTGTCAAAAATCCTCCTTTTCGCTTGCCAGATTCTTACATTTCCACCAATGGTGACGAAGTGTCCAGAGCTTTGGCAAAGACATCGGCAAATTATGATATGGATTCTGACGATGAGGAATGGCTGAATGAGTTCAATAACAAAACTCACAATGAGCCTGTGTCGATCGATAAGTTTGAGTTGATGGTCGACTCCTTTGAGAAAGCTTTTTATTGTAATCCAGAAGATTTAGATGAGGAGAAGCCAGCTCCATCTGTAGCTTCGGAAATTTGTAGGAGGGAAGTTGTTGAACATGTTTATGGTTATTGGATGAGAAAACGGAAGCAGAAGGGATCTGTACTGGTCAAGGTTTTCGAGGTAAGCATCTCAAATAAACCTAATTTTATCGTTATTCTTTCAGTTTTATCGTTATCTGATTTATTTTTTTCCTTGTCTAACAGAGTTACAGGAGACCTTCGCTGTTGACAAAGCAGCCTCCACGTAGGAAAAGGTCATTCAAGCGTCAAGCCAGCCAATCTGGAAGAATCAAGCTACCAAGTTTCTTGCTAGGTATGTTCTCTCTTCAAGCGAATTCCATATATTTATAAATTGGTTTTACTCTGTGTGACTTAGTGTTTATTAAAGAGACTTGCAGCTGACGTAGAAGCTATGGAACACCAGAATGCTAAGCTTAAAGCCAAAGAAGCAAAGGCATCGGCCGACATTGCCGTGGAAGAAGCCATTGTGAAACGAGAAAGAGCTCAGACATTGCTGGAGAATGCTGACGTTGCAACATCCATAGCTAAGAGGGCTGTTAGAATTGTTGAGGCCGCGAAAGTCTTAGTTTCGATTGACGCTGCCGTTTCTCATTACATGGAGATTGATAATAAGTATAGCCATTTCTGATGATGCTGACTTGTATACCCTTTTTTATTATGAGAGAGCCTTTTTCTTTGAAGGAGAGCGCACAACCTGAGAAGATAATGTGTAGTTTTTTTTTTTTTTTTTGTACAGCACAGTTGTTTGATTTATTAATATTTTTATTATCACATAGGAAAAAAAAAAAGAATATATAAAAGTGAAAGCACAGTTTTTTCACAATATGCTTTTTTTAAATGACTTTATTTTATTGTCTCTTCCTTGCATAGTAAGTCATATCTCAAGTAACAGAAAGTATCGGGATTGTTTAGAAACGCTACCTGAACTTTTTGATTTTTTCCATTTTCGCACCTGAACTTTTAACTTTTTGAGATGAAGATGCTTAAACAGACAATGGCTAACGGAGTAAAAATTATCCTGACTCCTGGAGTGATCAATAGCTAAATGCTTTCATTAGATCCCATTAGCATTAATATGGAGGCCACACTTAAGACTTTGATTCAACTCTTTAAAGTTTCTTGATATTAATGTCTTCATCCATCGGAACGGCTGCAGTCAATACGTTACCCAATTGGTCCGAGTCAAAATAACAAACAACATGGTCAAGACACTCGAAGCTTGAACGGCTAATTGACCGAACCAAAGTCCTCAAAGTCAAACCCTAAATAAAAGCTCAAACCAAACGGTGACCGGGATCTCCTGCAAGATAAAAGCATCCCAAATTGATATTGGCTCCCAAATTCGGTCTAGCCGTCCCTCTTAAAACTCCACATCCGGATTGTTTGTCGGCGATTTCCGATGCTCGTCGTAGTTTGACTATCGGCAAAACCATTGACGTCAAAGCGATAATCTCAGAATCTTGACTAAACATTGTCGCCAAGATTTTGCTAACCAAGATTGCAAATACCAATGCTGCAAAACCTAACATAAAGCTCGAGCATAACCCGATAATAGCTGCTAATTTCGCATTTTTTGGATTGTTTCGCACCAAGTTCATGCCCGACTCTTGTCGAAACACCAAAGCTTAATGAAGATGGGAAAATTTAAAAGTGTCTCCCACAAAGCATTAAACATAAACATGTATATATATTTAATCAAGATATATCGTTCACCCATTAGTTTATATTGCAATGTTAATATTTATCATTTCATTTGTTTTTTACAGCAACTTATTGCTTCAAATGACAACTTGTTGAAACTTACTTGATGAGTTTCAACGTAAGATGCCTCTAATTAATCTCATTTTATATTCTGAGAAATATTGAATTAATTATGCTTAATAATGGAGTAGACGCCTAACCATTTTTGTTTCCTCATTAGAATGTACCTAATCCTTCTACATATATATGGCGAAAGTTCAGTGAATGTCAACTTATTATCAGGTTCTACCTCTACTGCAACAATTGTAATGGATGCATAATTGCATTAGGGCAATGAAACAGGTGAAGATCACCTGTTATTAAGATAAAATATGTTAAAATAGGTGTTAATGTCGTATCTGATCACCAAATTGAATCGACAATTCACCATAAATTGTATGAATATATCTCCAATTTCCTTGGACAATTTGAATCTACGTAAATTGTTTAATTTTGATTCTTAACTAGTTACATCAAACTTTTCTCACGACTCTAGCTATAAAAACGAGCAATTCATTCATTCATTCATAAATAACATAATCTCTGAAGAAATGTTACTGCGAAGAAAACACATTTTCATCACATTCTATCTTGAACTCCGAACTATTACTAGCTAGGGAGCACCTGTTCTTAATTTCCACTAAGCTATAATAAACATACAGCCAGTCTTTCAATTATTGAACTTTAAATCCTCAAATCCAGAAACTGTCACCAAATCCATATACAAATCCATGACTATAATTATTTAAATTCATAGCAAGAACAGGGGAAAATAAATAAATTAAACAAGTGGATGTGTCCTCGCGTGCAATCAACTATATATACACCTACTCATAGCAATAGTGACAATTAAATTGAAATGGACATTTTGCTTCAGCATATATACAGAGATTGTAGGAGCCAACAAAGGCCATGCTCCATTGTTCTAACATGTGCTTCCTCAAATACTTATCTATATATATTAGGAGAAGAAAGCAATCAAAAAATTTGTATTAATAAACCAATCGTACAAATTGTGAATAAGGAAAATACACAAACCCAATGAATGACCAAATAATTTATCATCGGAAGTTAATAAAAACTTTATATGTTTACAATATCTGTTTTTCTATGAAAAATACTTTTGAACTTAGTCTGATTGACAATGCAAAGTATAAAAATAGAAGCATATTACTACTACTACATCTTCTGCACCCTCAGTATACACCAATGCTGTGAGGGGGTTTAGTGACACTGTCATAGATAATTCACAATATTATATTTTATTTGTTGGAGTACCCAATTTCTTTGATCTTTTTAAATCAATTATTGAACTTGTATTATCAAATTTAATTTCTTCCAATATCTCAATTCACTTTTGTTATTATCTAACACCATGAAAGATAATACACACACCAAAACATACAACCCAAACAAACGACTTTTTATTTTGGGTATACCTTTGCTTTTTATCTGGCAAGTAAATCTTAGTAAAATCAAAAGCTTATAAATATATACACTTTTCATTCACGTACATATTGCCTGTAACTCTTAGTCATAGCAATTATATATAAATGGCACAAACATTTTATTTTGTTCGTTGAGAAATGGTGTGATGGTTGAATATGCATGATTATTTTATTTATACACACAATTATTCAGAGTCCACTCTCGGCTAAAACCTTGTATTTCACATGTTCGAAGTCATGATAAAGATTATTATTTGCAAGTTTTCCCTTCCTTGGGGCTCCCTTGCATTTCGAAATCTATAAATGGAATTTTAGAAGTCAAAATGAGACACCGGGAGAGACACTAAACCAATCAAGTTCCTAACTTTATCAAAGGCAGGCAGCCAGCCAGCCATGTCTCCAATCTCTTTTAGCCACGTTAAATTCATATTTGTTTTTTGGCATCTGCCAGTAAATTGCAATTCATCGATCGCCAAACCTAAATTAGTAAGTATCCCATTTGTGGTCTGAACAAAGCATCCTCTCTCTATGTATCTCTTCTAAAAAAATGCTTGAAATATTGCCCAGCTTCTATACGTTTCTTAATTTCTCACTTTGATTTGTTTATACCCAAAGATTGGTAGGTGAAAGTTAGCTAGTGAATTTATATAAAAAAGTTTAGTTTTTTAGGAAAGAAACCCTAGCTTTGAGTTGTTCATCATCTTCTAAAATGGGTTGTGCTAAAAGGTAAATTGTAGTGGATCTGCCTCCGGAAATGTTATTATTGCTCGATCGCGAAACCTGACAGAAGAGAGTGAGTACACGCAGTCAATTGTATATGAATGGATCATGTATTTGCTGTGTGTGCTCACATCTCTTTTGTCTAGTATAAGTTTCATTATTTTAATTTCAATATTGATTCAATTCTCATTTTTACTTCGGATGTAACTCGAGCCATAATCCCTGGTTAATTTGTGTTTTCATTTTTTACTCATAATACAGTAAACTTAGTAAGATTAATATTAACAATGTTAGTGTTATATACTACTACTATAAAGTGTGCTAGCAAAATTGTGAGATGATACTTGGGAAGCTATAATATCTTGAACTAGTGAGAACTGAGAACTAACCACAATAATAGATCAGTCGAGATTTTGAAATGGCTCAAATTAAAATTAGATTTAATATATGATTTCCTCCCTCTCAGTTTCATAACTAATTTAATCTTTCTATTTTTACAAAATAATTTATTATTATTTTTTCGTTAAGATTTTCAGTTAGTTGACTAAATTTTGACCGTTAATTTTAAAAAATACTATTTTATCCTTTTAATGTAATTTTAATTATGATTTTAACCTTAACATATATTAAAAATATTATTGACCAATACATATTTAAATTTAAAATTATAAAATTATCAATTAATTTATCATAAATCATAATTTGATAAATAAAAAATATAATTTCTTAAACTTCATTTACTATTTAAATTTTACTTTTAATATAAATCTACAATCATATATATATATACATAATAATGATGTAATTATAATTTGAAAAAAATTAACCATTAAGGTAGTATTCTAATTATTATTTAATTATAATTATAATTTTTAATTATTATTATTCATATGAAAAATGATAAATAAAGATATATTTAAAAAGATAAAATAGTATTTTTACAAAATTAACAGTCAAAATTTGGTCAACTAACTGAAAAATTTAACGGAAAAGATAATAATATATTATTTTGTAAAAAAAAATGAGTTAAATTAATTATGAAACTAAGAGAGGAGAAATCATATATTAAGGATAACATGAGGGTTAAAATATTTTACCCTTTTGAAAAACTTAAAAAACTGGCTGTTTTATGATTATAATTAAGCCTACACCTTATTTGTTCAAACTTTCATATAATTCGCCTTGATAGTCGAATTGTGAACGATGTTTCCAACAATACCTACGATTTTTGTGTTTCGATATTTAATTTGGAGGACTAAATTTTTATCCGAAAATTATTGCTATTAATAATTGACACGACTCGATTCGACTACAAATAAACTTAATTAATAATATTCTTATATTTATCGGAAAAAGATTAAATACAAGTAAATTACCCCAAAGGGACGTATATTTTTTCCTCATAAACTGATTTAGATATAAATATACAAGTTTTAATTGTCTTAGATAAGGTATTAGAAAGTGGATCGTCTCTTTGTGTGAGTCCCGGACAACAAGAAGTGTTTAATTAGAGACGTTTTTTGGTCCTCAATGATTAGAAATATATTACTCTCAATATTAAAATACATGATATATAAAATACATATTAATTTGAATTAATTTAAAAATGATCCGTGATAACTTTTTCCGAATAATTAAAGTGCGTGTTAGCTGTTAGGATCTTAATTAATTAACCTATGATTTCAAATCTATTCATAAGTCATTAATTACTATATACCTTACCTGCCAATTGGTTTTAAAGGGGTCTTGTTCCTTTATCAAAAAACAAATACTACTCACTAGAAGAAATTTTTTAATGGGTCCCAATTCCTTTTAGTGGTCCTACTAAAAAAATCGGAGAACTATAGTATAACATAACATAACATAACAATGTGACAGAATAACTACTAAAGTGCCAAATGGAATAAGATCATTCAAAGTTTATCCATAATTAAGTAGCTACGAGTAATATTAATTAATTGGATAAATGTGGAGTCAGATCAAAATGTATTGCTCCAACTCTCTTTTCTTCTTATTTAAAACAACACTTGGTAAGAAAATGCCATCCATTAAATGTGGAAGTGAAAACACCATGAAAAGAAATATTATAGATTTTGGTGGACGATGACACCTGTTGCAATTAATCAATGTTTAAAATAAAATCCAAATGTTAAATTATTGCATCAATAAACTAGCTGTTGAGAATTTGATGACAACAGTTAATACATACTACAAGTCAAAAAAAGAAAAAGAAAAAAAAAGAGAGAATTTGATAACAATATTCCACAAAACATTTTCTATAGGTCAGAAACAATTTATCTTGAATCTGAATTGTTCACTTAAAAATTGTTGTCTTTTTTAATTTATTTCTTCCTTTTGATGCTCTCGCATGCGAACCTTCAACAGTAAAACTCGCTATTTATTTGAGAATATTGATATTGATATTTAATTATCATTATGTTTATGTAATTTCAACGTATAAAGATGAGGCATGATTTTTTGAACTCGTCCCAAAACAGAACTCATCAAAATCATCAGGTAAAAAATTGTCCAAACCGTAAACGGTTTGTTTGATGAATCGATGAATCGATTTTCGGGGGAGTTTTGTTTGTCATTTCCGTGTAAACATTGACCAAAGCTTGACTGGAATTGCAGACAGTCCTAGTATATGTAAGAAAGAAGGAAAGGCCCACCTAGATATGCAGCATGTGAGTAGGAAAACATGAACATGTTCAGTGTCTTCATGAGAGAGGGCATATATGCGGCATTCATTCATTAAACTAATTATAGGTCTACAAGTTGTGAGACTAACAAAACTGCCAACAAACCAGCTATACTATTTAACAACAAAAATACAAATATTAAAGAGGAAAACGAATTCAAACTGCACACTACATTATGTACAGGGAAGCCAGACAAAGGGCCGCACCCGATTTTCGTCATGAATGATCATCGTGCAAGTCCCGAGTTTAGGAATTTGAGGGAGATTCCACATGCTTGTGCCTTTCTGAGTCTTTCCTGGTAGAACTCGAGTCAGAATATTGATTGTGGCCGGCATTTGTTTTGTCGTCACTTTGAGATGCACAGTCGTTTTCGTCGATGGGGTCCATTCCATGGACGTCGTGGTTTCCTGACGACGACAAAGGAAGGCCAGCTAATGGGCATTCGGGGAATGGACCATCTGAAAGGACTCCATCATGGCGTGACGAGATCTGATGGGTGAACTAAACAAAAGGTTGCATTTGCATCATCATAAATCGCTTTCTCTCAGGAAACTCGCGTAATGAGATCCGGCAGACAGGACAAGTGGCATGTTGTTGGAGCCATATGTCTATACAAGTCATGTGAAAAGAGTGTCCACAGCTTGGAAGGATACGTAATACATCGTCGCTTCGATAATCAGCCAGGCAAACTGTGCACCTGCCCCCACGTCACATCATAAGTTTCATTATAAAAAGACAAAATACACAATCATATCATGAGGGATTAGGAAAATCCCCAAAAAGTTACTGCCTATTAAAGATAACCACTCAGCTATACACAAGAATACATGAGGCCAAAATCTTTAGTCTAATAAATGGCCACAAAATGCCAATTACTCTGTTCCGCATAGGAATTTTCTGGAAAATTCTGATATTCATTGAAAGTAAGTTGGTCATGTCTTGTAGTCCAGACATGCTCTCTCAAATTCCCATTAGGTCAAAAAGTTTCATCTCTCACATTGAACAATTTTTCACTTAGCAATTTCGTGCTTACATGATCATTAAAGAAGATATATACTGTTACACTACAAATCAATCAAAATCAACAGCAACATACCAACAAAAGCTCACTTGTTCATATATTTTGAAAAGTTAATAGGAGTAAAGGACACTGTAGCAAACAGTTAAGCAAGCATACAGACAAGAGATTTAGGTACATACCGGGTATCTTCTGCTTTGGAGAAGAACTCGTCACTATACTTCTTTGTCGGGAATTTGGCTACTGCTTGAGATTCGAGACCATGGCATCCTCGTTCAAGCTGCCAATCATAACAAGATAAACTCATGGTTCAGTTCAAATGCAATGTAATTACCCCTCCCGATAAAAATCAACGGAAACTAATAAAAGACTGCAAACATTTTCCTAGGATCGAATCTCAGAAACTTATACTGTCATACACACTTCAGACTTCATCAATCATCATCATTGAATTGAAACTTCATTACACGAAAACTATAAAAATTAACTCAAACCCAGAACAGCTTAACTATATGACGAACTAAATCAATAGCCAGAGAAGTAAATTAGCAACAAAAAGTTTCAACTTTGACTTCACATGGATTACTAATTCGATATAAATACAGAAATTATGATTCAATTGGGAAGAAATTTGATGGCTTACTGAGCTAAGATCGGATCTGGAGGTGATAGGAAATGATCTCCTCGAAACATTCAAGTTGAATCCGAGCACAAATGAGACGCGTACAGACGAACACAATAAACATGGTGCTTACTGAAAATCCTATTACAGTCATCACCAAATTTATCCCAGTCGACATCATTCTTAGCTTCAATTTCGACAAAAACAAAATACCCAATTAACAAAATTGAAAATTTACTAGCTTATTCTACTCTGTTGGCGCTGGAAATTTGTGGGTTTGTGCAATATTGATTGTTTGGAAATGCTATTAGCTGGAGAAGAAGAAAAAGCTTGAGCATGGCGAGGCCATGGTTGGATTGAGCAGAGCCAGAAAAGACCAACTTCTACAGAGTCCATGTATATGGGTCTTAATAGAGATGTTTTGTGAGCTTAGCTAGCTTATAGAGTAGCCTTCAATGGCTGTGATTTGGAGATCTAAACATGACTTTTTACTTATTTTGTTAGTTTCTCTAATGTCTATATCCAGCAATTTTTTATTTTATTTTTTATCATTTTTTTCAACTTCATCTTTTAATAAATTTATGGAAAACTTTTATTTTATGCCCTCAACGTTTGTGATCATATTGTTTTCATCCTTACGTATTTTTTCCTAAATGTAATTGGACTTACCGTTAAATCATGTAAATGTTAGTACATTTAAATCAGAGTTATGTGGGCATGTGGCATCCTAAAGGTTTGATTCATCACGGTTAGTGATGTCAACAGGACGGGTTCGGCGGGATGCGTTTCCGCTCCCCAATCCTCGTTAAGAATCAAGGTCCGCTCTCCATTCTTACTTTTCATTTGGGGATAAATTTTTTTACGCTCCCCGAATCCATTGTTTTTGGGAATTTCTCATCGGATTTCCAAGACGTAAATTTATATAATAGGAGTTCAATTACATAATATTATTTAAAATACTAGTCATTAGACCTCGTCCAATGGACGGAAAATAATTTAAAGATAT
>JANIEQ010000769.1:0-17405 GCA_024708375.1 Oxalis stricta | reverse complement strand
GAAGGGTATATACGTCTTTTTAAAACAGGTGCGGATAATTAAAATCAAACCGTTCCAATCGAATTGAATTAAACCGAATTGAACCGAAATAAACCGAAAGAAACCGATTTTAATTGTTGAAAAGACAATTTAACATTTGACTTTTTATTTGACCGAAAAAATATGCGTTGACAGTTTTGTAAATACTTTAAAAATGGAAGGGCAAATTAATCATTTAACAATAAAATCAATTTTTAATTCTCTGTTACAAAAATGATTGGACCGGTCGATCCAAATCAGTTCTTCTCCTTCCTCAAGTCGTCGTCGTCTCTCGACACTCTTTGTGTTGACTCACTTGCTCGTCGTCGTTCGTGCTTGGAGACAGGCGTTTTCGGCTCGAACGTCGGCCGTTTCCGGTAGTAATCAACACGAGAAACTCGAATCCAAGGTTAGTTTTTCTCAATTTTTCTCCGTTCGTCTTTAATTTCAATTTTAGGTTTCGGTTAAAATTTTTAAAAACTTCGAATTGAACTCTAATATGTTAGTATGTTGTTCTATGGTGATTGGGGATGGTTTTTATGTTAAAAAGGAATTGATTTGATTACAAGAGGTGGTCGGATTTTACCTGGAAAATTCCGGCCACCAACTTTCACGTCGGTCTGCTCTGACGGTTCGACTCGCCGAAGCTCCTAGACGTTCTACGGTGCACGAACTCGGTGAAGAATCTGGTTGACTCAGGCCACGGCCGATCACTCAACTCGGTCGTGACTTGGTGGCTTCCCGGTCGTCCGATTGGGTAAACTCCTTAATGAAAAACGTTTCTTACCGTCTCTAGAATAACATATATTGTTTTGGAATCATTCTAGAAAAATTGAATTTTGGACGATGTTTAATTAGACGATTTCGTGTAATTCGACAGTTATAATCTTCAGTAGGCTTGTTACGGAAGAAATTGGATTGTATTTTTGGTGTAAATGAACTGTGTTTGATTGGATTGAATTGTTTGGAAAATTTTTGTTGAATGCTGTTGATTGTTTGGTGATGAAATGGTGAACGGAGAGGGAGTATATAATGAATGAGGTGCTTGAACTATTGAGGCATTTACTAAGTCTATAGGAGGTTTCAACTCTCTGTCTCTTAGCCTTTTGACAATTTCCATTTTGATTTAATGTTTTTCCCATTTGGAGTTGAATTTTGTGTATGGTTGTGTTGGAGTACATGAGTTTTGATCAAAAGTAAAATGGGTAAAAATGAATTTGTCATAAGGAAATTCAACGAGTATGTGACATGTAGTCATGTAGAGAAATAAATAGGTGTTACATGGTCGTCGATATACTGAAAATTAAATCGTTTAGACACTTAGGTCTCAAAGCTCACATGCGAGCACAATTTAATTGTTAACTTGATTTAATAAAAAGTTTTTCGACTCAATTAAAATACGGAATCAAATACGCGTTGACTACGTTACGAATCGAATGGATATAGGTTAATTCGTGTCATTATCTGCATGTCACTATCGATGGCATGAGAAACAAAGTTCTAAAAATTGGGTCGTTACAATTCTACCCCCCCCTGAAAAGATTTCGTCCTCAAAATATTACTAACCCGACGAGGTGAAAAAATGTGGGTATTTGGTTTTCATGTCCTGCTCCGTCTTCCATGTCTCCTCCTCGATCCTAGCGCTCCTCCATAGCACTTTTACTAATAGTATAACCTTATTTCGCATCTCTCTTCTCGATCTATCTAGGATTGCGACGGGACCTCCTCGTAGGATAGATCCTCTCTAAGCTCAACCGGTGGATGCTCGAGAACATGTGATGGATCGTGTATATTCTTTTAAGAACCGAGACATGGAATACATTATGGATTTTTGCCATTTCGGCGGTAGTTCTAACCGATAGGCAACCTTATCGATGCGCTCTAAAAAAATTAGAAAAATAATATATATTGTAATTTGATTAGGAATAATTTTTTTTAATAATATGTCCGTTTTAATTATAAATAAGAAAAAGAATATAATCAATTTTAATTAGAAAAAATATCAATTGTTTGAAAAATAAGATATGCCCGTTTTAATTAAAATAAGAAAAAAATATAGTCGATTTTTTAGGAATAATATCTTAATAAAAAAATTAGAAAAATAATATATATTATAATTTGATTAGGAATAATTCTTTTTAATAATATATCCATTTGAATACGAAAAAAGAATACATGCCCGTATTAATTAGGAATAGAAAAAAAGAATATAATGAATTTTAATTAGCATAAATTGTTTAATAAGAAAATTAAAATATATAGTGTATTATAATTATATTAGGAATAATTTTTTAAATAATAGATAGGAAATTGATTAGGAATAAAATTATTATATTAGAAAAAAATAATTGATTAGAAATTTTATTAGGAATTATTATGTTTTTATTGTGTTTTGATTTTCTAATTAAAATAGGAATAAAATAATATCATTGATTTAAAACTGTAACTTAAAACCTAATTAAACCCAAATTTTAAAATACATGTGTCAAATTAATATCCATCAATAAATCGCATGTGTCGAATTTTGATTTGACTAATAAAATTTGCAATTGAATTTACAATTGAAACAAATTTAAAATTGAAAAAGTTACGTTATTGGCTATAAGATTTTGACGCCCTCCTATAATAAAATGATCTATAATCAAAAGATCGAAAAAATAATTATTTCAATATAATTCCGTTGATTACACAACGATAGAATGTTATTATGGTGGGAAAAAAATGGATCACAATAAAAACAAAACAAAACTTCTCCTAATTAAAAAAAACCATCAATCACAATAAAAACAAAATAAATCTTCTATTAATTAATTAAATAATTAGTAGTTGTATTGATGAGGGAAAAAACCCCTACCGAAGCTTCTTTTTGAAAAAAAAACAAAGCTAGCTTAGCAAAAGAAAATCGTACGGGAAATTTTTGTTCTTAGAGGTGTGAATTTCGTATGGTGCATATAGCTATATATATATACTCGTAAAGTAAAGATAAAAGAGAATAGGAATCTCATATGATTAGGAATAAATAATTGATATATGATTAGGAATAAGTAATTGGTAGAATTTTATAAGGAATCATTATTTTATTGTGTTTTGATTTCTTAATTAGAATAGGAAACAAAATAATATTGACTTAAAATTATAACTTGATTGCTAATTAAACTCAAAAACTTGATTCCTAATTAAACGCCATGTGTCGGATGTTGATTTGACAATAAAATTTGTAATTGAATTGCAATTGGAACAAATTGAAAAAGTTCTCTCTATTATATATAAGATAAGATAAGATTTTCTAAATAATAGATCGGAAATTAATTAGGAATAAAATTATTATATTAGTAAAAAGTAATTGGTAGAATTTTAGTAAGGAATCATTATGTTATTATTATGTTTTGATTTCCTAGAATAGGAAAAAAAATATCATTGACTTAAAATTATAACTTGAAATCTAATTAAACTCAAAGTTCTAAAATGCATGTGTCAAATTACTATTCGTTAATAAAACGTTATGTGTCGGATGTTGATTTGACAATGAAATTTACAATTGAAACATATTTAAAATTAAAAGTCTCGCTATTATCTATATATAAGATAAGATGCTTACGAGTCCAGTGTTTTGTAGTAGGAGATAAAAAAAAGGCTAAGTACTAGCCATGGATATACTACCTCACGTTTTTATTTAAGTGTCACTTTTGATAAGTTTTTTGTCCACTAAATATGTGTGACTTTGAAAAATTTAAGATAAGAATGATATGTTCTCCCCATTTTATCCACTTTCTTAATTGTGTGTATTTTGCATTTTACATATACATCGAACAACTTATTTTAACACATACTGATGAGAAACTCTTTAAATTAATATTCGGTAAATTAATAAACTCTCTAAAATAATAAATTTGTCCGGTCCTGACTTGGGCAAATGTTAAAAATTGAAAAATTCGATAAAATAATAAGATAATAATTTTCGGGAGATCTCTTTATAATTTTTGGTCCCAAGAAAATCATAAATTAATAATTCATAGAAATTGAAAAAAAATATATTCATCTTCTAAGTTTTCCTTTAAAGTTCGAGATTTGGAGCTCATCTCTAACTTTTCTTATTGCATCCAATAGTTCAGGTGTTGTATTTTTGTATTGTATCATAAAATTGTGAAGAGTGTTCGACGCCATATGAATTACGTTAAATCGGTTAAAAACTCTTTAAATTAATAATTATTAATTTATCGATAAATTAATAACTCTCTAAATTAATAAATTTCTCCAGTCGTGACATTATTAATTTATAGAGTTTTAATCGTACTTTTTAATTCATTTTATAGTCAAATTTTATAAGTGATTATACAATATTCATCTACAACATATGTAAAATACATTTGATTAATTATTTGGACAAAATAACGAATCGGATCCTATATAAAAATTAGATTAAAGTTAAATTGACCACCAATTTTTCAACACATTTTTATATTGTATATATATATATCAAACATTTATCAAATTTTATTAAGATTATATTGGTCAAATTACTACTCCTGTTATAATTTTCTTAATCTAAATGAAATATTAAAAAATGACAATTAAAAAAAACGAACAGAATATTACATAATCTCAGTAATGACAAAAAGCTAGCTAGATTCTAGACATCCAAACAAACAAATTAAATCTACTCATAAAAAATGCAGTAGAAAAGAAAGTGAGAAACTTAATTTTGTAAGAAAAGGAAAAACCACACTGACGTATAATATTGCGAATTTGAAACGCAGTTGATTATGTTGTACTCTTTTTTCTTGACTAAAGTTTTGTCCAAATGGATCTTTCCTAAGCAAGATTTTTAATGAGATAATATATAATGATATACTTTTCATTTCTAATATTTTTTAGTAATAAGATTTTATGAGACATAATATTAATATCATAAAGAAATTTAATATATATGTATTTTAATGGATATTTAAAGGAGAGTGTTATGAATATATATTTAAGGGATGAATATCTATAATGTCATTTACTTAATTCTAATTAATTCTTTATTTATATTGTGATATTAGTTATCTTATACAATGTATGCAAACCTATGAATAGTAGCCTCCATGTACTCTACTATACACATCGCTAAAAATACTCTTTTTAATTTTCTCTTTCATTTTTTCTATTTTTTTCTCTCTATTATTTTAATATTGTTCTTAATTATTCACAATATGAAGCATTTATTTATGAAGGAGAAATAAAAAAGAGTAGTAAACAAACTACATTATTCTAATTGAGATAATTGAGTAGTAGCCTAATAGAGATCAATCCTTGCGAGCAGATTATGAAATTCAGTGTCTTACTCACCAAACTAAATAGACCAATTGAATATTCATCCATAAAATTATACATGATAGTAATTGAACTTTTAGTAAAATTATTGATTGGTTGGGAGGAATTATATTTTCATATGGACAACGTTCTCTCATTCAAGACACACACTCAAACCAATAAAATTATTCATAAATTTTAAGGCAAGCAAAATTCTCTCAGTGGAGCAAGTAATCTCTCGGTGGAGCAAGCAAGTCAAACTTAAGTTAAGCCACCTCTCCTCACTTACCACGATAGTTGGTAGTAAATCTCGTCTTTTTCTTAATTGTTATTTGCTTGTTGTTTTTTTGTTTGTCATTGTCATTCTCATAAATTAGTTTCCTCATTGTTAATCAAGGATCATCGAGAAATTGTAACTTTAAATTGTTTGAATTTTTAAGAAATTAATAAAATCGTTAGTTTTTTATCTTGTTTTCTCTGAATTTTATGCTTTCTACATTTCGTGTTTTTCCGAAATTTACACACATATATGTAGTCTGTTTATATGGACATATGCAAACTTAGCATACCAATTTTCTAAAAGAAACAATGAAACAAAATCGCTCAAAATTTTAGGTACCCTAGTTGGTGATCAAATAATTGTAGACCCAAACAAATAAGAAGGACGGTCTCTCATGAATACATGGAGCTTATCATTAACACCTAATTTGACCAAAATATTAAAAATTCTCTTAATTTTATCTTTAGGATGTAAGATTTCTGATTGTTAATATAAGAGGTTGTAGAGACACAAATCTCATCCTTTTAATTATGAATATTGTTGGAATCCAATTTCGGACAACAAATTGATAGAGAAGTATTTAATTATCCTTCAGTATATATGATGAATATTTATTTGCATTGCTTTTATGTTCTTATCTATCGTTCTTCATATAAATAATTTACTTCAGTATTTTTATTATTTATTTATTTATTATTATTATTATTATTTTATTTTCTATATTCATTTGATCATTTTTTTAATTAAAATGTAATAATATAAAAAATCAGTTTGGGCTCAAAAACCCGAACCAATTCCGGCTCCTTCTCTGTATATGCAACATGAAAAAATTAATTTAATTTTATTAACATAATACTTCTACTATTATTTATTCATTACTATAATGTTATATATAATATTCATTATAAAAATAATAAGAAAAGAAATAAAAGAAATCGGTTTGGATTCAAAGATCCAAACAACTTCCGGCTCATTTGGTTTGCTACACTTTTAAGGAGGTAAAATAATTTACTTTTACTATTATATTACTTCTATTGTTTTAATTATTCATAAATATTAGTTTATATACAATATTAATTATAAAAATAATAATAAAAAATAAAGAGAACCGGTTTGAGTTCAAGGACCCAAACTGGTTCCTGCCTATTCGATATATACATTACACATAGAAATAAAAATAATTTATTTTAATTACGAAAAATTATTATTTATTTTATGCTCTCTAACCATTCAATCTTCAGACTTCTTCCTCTAAAAAATAAAAATAACTTATTCATGATCATAAGATTGGAGTTATGGATTTGATGTTTATTTTTATGCTATATATTAGTTAAGAATTTACATATGTTTGTTTTTTAATATCTTCAAATGTATATATAGTCTAATAACATATCATATCTGATATTCATTTTTTAGTAGGTAACTTGTAATTTTATTAAGCAATAGTAAAACCAAACAAGTTAAAGCGATTACAAATCGATAGAAGTGCTAAGTACATAGAATATTTAATCACTAAATTAATACAATAAGTAAAATTTTTCGGAATCTTCAATAGATTGACAAATCGAGGGCCATCATCTCTTCACGGATAAAGCTCGACAGAAACAAATATTTCGAACTCGAGAGTCCGAAAATCCATGGTATGACGATCATAGAATCAACACAACTAAAGGCGCGGTCAAAGTTGATTATCAAGCACGATTGAATCAATTTCTCTAAACTCCCTTAAGCATCTATGGTTGATTGGACCAAAAGCGTCCATATTTGTAGGTAAGTACCCCAAATAGGCCGAAAACGCTCAAATTTCAATCAATAATAAAACACAAGGCCATGCCTCAGCCATATCCCAAAATCAAAATCGAGAGGAATGCGACAACCTCCAACAACTAAGCATGTTTGAAAGTTGATCTAAACCCATAACCCCAAAAGGAGTACCACTAACTAATACATGTCGTGGATAAAGGCAAAAGAGATCTACAACTATAAATTAAAAATAAAAACTAAAACCTTTACCCCTTGAATTTGGTCCAATCTAGCTTTAAATTAGCCACCAAAAGCCGAAGATACTATGACAGAGACATTTGCAACCTCCTTGATCGTACGGAAAGATGAAGAATTTCGAAAGAGTCGTCGAACTTCGGCCACCACCAACCCACAAAAGCCCCCACAACGCGAAACGGACACGCACGCTAACGGAGGGATGGCGCGTTTGAATAGTCGTAGATCTAGCCACATGCTAGTCTCTGGATCGCTCAGAGATATGAAAAAGGGGCTAACACCGAACGACCACCACTAGCCGACCACCATCGCCGGGAAAAGAGACCAAAGTCCGACAACAATGAAGGAGCAAAGAGGAGATGAAGGTAAAATTAGAGAGAATAAAGATCAAAATTGGTAGATCTAGGAGTAAGCCAACAAAATACATTAAATAAAATTTAAAATAGAGGGAGGAGTACCCCACCACCACCCACAAAAGAGAGGTGGTGGTAAGGCTCATGAGGAGGAAGAAGGGTTTTGATTTTTATTTGAGAGAGTTTGATGAGAGAGAATTTCTAGAGAGACGGTCTATCTCGGCCATTAAAAAACTGGTTTATTTTTTTCGTGATTTTTCTTTTATATTCGAGTTTTTTTTAAATTTATTTAGTAATCAAATCTTTATGGTAGGGTGTTCAGATTAGTGTTTTGAGTTTATTTTAAGAGTTGTTGAGTGATTTGGATAATGAGAAATGAAAATGCCATAAAAATATACTGAAAATCAAGTCGAATGCTAGAAAAATAGTGTTTTTTTGTGTTTTGCCGGATTTCGATGAGTTTGGACGGAATTCCATATTTTTCATTCTTTTATAGTAAGGAAGAATCGGGTGGACCCGATTCGTTTTCTATTAAACGAATCGTATCAGACCCGACCCACTCAAATAGAAAAAGCTTTCGGCGCAAATTGAAGTCAAGCGCAAATCATGGTTTGACCCATTTTTGCTCAGCCCATATGAACAATTTCAAAAATCACACATGCATCTCAATAGCTTTATGTTTTATACATTATCGCCCCAAAACTCTTAAAAATTCATTTTTTATGCATTTTGATTGTTATTACTTAATATTTTATTTTACTTTACATACAATATATGTCTTATTCAAACTATAAAAATCTAATAGTGTAATATGTATATATCTATCATCAAATGATCATGGAAATGCTCAAGTTCGATCAATGTTCGATAATAAAATACATGATATCTCGTGTTTAATAGATCTTAAATCACAATGAGTAAAGTAAAAGGTTTCGAAAAAAGATATGGTCATATTAGATTTTCTAAATGTCAAGGATGATTTTGGTTTATTGGAAGCTGCCATGAAGATCGTGACATCAAAAGATTTGTATTTCAAGATCTCGTACTTGTGCCACTTATAGAAGAATATGCCACTTTCTTGAAAGTACCCTTTATTAGAAGAGATGTTTACATAAGGAATTTGAGTATAATGTCAACTACTGAAGTTTGAAAAGATTCTAGGTGTTGAAGAATGTTTTCCTATCTCTCATCGAGACAACAAATCAAACAAGTACATTTTATTGGTTTTCATTGGTGGATCACATGTAAAAGTGGTGGAATGGGACGAAATGGCCCGAAATTTTTAGGCAAAATATCCTTACTTTTGGTGTATATTCACTAGTGATCTTTCCCTACTGCCCGCGAAACTAGTAGCCGATGAAGCATCAATAAAGATTTTTAAAAATCGTTTGGATGGATTTATGAAGTGCTTATTTAGACTTCTAAATTTTTAAGCCCAAAATAGAATTTAATTAATATTTTTTTTTGAAACTACTTCTTCACATAAGTATTTTTTTTTTAATTGTGACTATGATAATTGAAAATTCGTGAAGCTCGATTTTGGTCCTTTATAAGCTTTATATCTATATTGTACCTTTCATTCCTTCAACATCGAAGTTTTTTGGTGACCATCTGTTGAAATACAAGCTTACCATTTCCTCTCCCATAGCCACCATGCCTAAGTCACCACAATCCGATGCACTACTAAATTCCGGATCATCCATCGACCCTTACTATGTTTATAGCGGAGAAAACCGAATCATAAGGGAAGTGTCATCACATACATCATCGAAAACACAATACTCAAGGGATTTGAGTCGGACGCCCACCAAATGTTTGATCGAAGAGCCCACTGGAATCTTTGGTGCTACTACTCGAAATTGTGGATATGGTAACTTCAACACTCCACTATTTAATTCTTATTATGAGTTTGTCATTATGCGGGATCTGTCACCACGTCCGAATGTAAATGCATGTCACTTTATCTCACTTGGTAGTCATTAATTAATTTATTCCAACCATTCCGATATTGAATTGAATATTATCTGGATTCTACATTTTTTATGGATTTCTATAGTGTTGAACTAACAACATTTGCAATTCCAATTCAAAAGATGGAAGCATTCATAAAATTTTATCGTAATTGTCTATATAGATTATGAGTCCATCAAACCCGTGTTTAGAAACCTCCATTATATATTCATACTTATTTCCGTTAAAATTCTCATCAATCAATTTTCAAAATATTTTCATTAACTAGTGATTCCTCAGTAATAACACTAAATTTGTTATCTGAAGAGTTCATTCATGGCATAAATTGTTGAAAGTGCAGTCTCAGCGATTGCATCTGAAGTTGTTATTTTATTATGCTTTTAGTTTTTGTTATGAAGACGAGATAATACTTTATTTTGTAAGCTACTTATTTATTTGGATGTTAGTTTTACTTTCTATTATCGGATGTTAACTGCGTATTATTTAGATATTTTGCTACGTTCCATTTACAAGGGTTATTGGGATTCTACATGTTAAAACTTAGTTTGAACCGAACAAAATCGAACAAGACGTTTATATTAGTTTGGTTTAGGTTTGAATCTAGAAAACAGGATGCCGACGAGGTTTGAAAAATTCTCAAACCATTTTGAATGTGGTTCAGTTAGGTTAGATATCCAAATTGGACAAAACCGAGACCATGGTACACCTCAGCTAACTGAGTATATAGAAATTCAAAGAAATTGGTAGCATAGAAGAGAAAATAGATGCAAAATAGTCTAAATCGAGTCACGGAAGGAAAGTAGCGAAATCATGAAGTCAAGACATGGTTTAATTAAAAATAATTAGGGATGAGTTACATAGATAAAATTATATAAGGATTAGTGATGATGTGGTAAGATCAAATAAAGTAACATAAAGGACTTAATGTGTAATTTCACCTAAAAATCTTCGTGTAGTTAGAAAATTTGATAAAGTATAAATAGAGCTACCCTAATATATCATTTTTTTAAATGATGTTGAAGGTGAAAAATACAGAGAGTTCGAATATATATTGTATTTATTTTCAAAGGCAAATATTTTATGCACGGCTCGTTTTAGAATGCTTACGAGATGGACGTGAAAACGAACGTGAATCTGAGACCCAAAAAGATAACGATGAATATGGGAATTACGAATGGATAGGGTGATTTAAAGAGCACTTGTGATTAGACTAGATAGAGATTTAAAGGCACATTAATTATGAGTAATTTAATTTTATTGTAAGCTTATTTGATTTGTTATTTTAATGTCGTACTACAAACTTTTCGAAATATATAATTTAATTCTAATAAAATTCATTAAAATTGGACGATTGAGTTATCATTTAAACGGATATAATTGACGTGCATATATTTTTTTTATGACTTTTGATCATGATCTTCAAAGAATTATATATAGTGCTTACTCTTTAAATCTAAGTCATTCTGTATCTTTTAAGAAATATCTCCAATAGTAAGTTTTTCCCCTACAATCTGTAACTATTTTAAATCTATCCACTATATATAATTAAAACATAGGAAGCTAGTGAGGAGTCGATCTCAGGGCTTCAGCTTGATGGCATGTATGTTAACAACTTCAAGTGAAGCAAATAATATATATATATATATATTCTTTCTTTTTTTTATTTCTGGCCCTATCCCAAATACGAACTTGTGTCCGTCCCTAAATGCGTCGAGCCCAATTTGAATCATATGCGGCCCATGGCTCATCCTTAGTGAAAACCTTTTAAACCCAAATGTTAAGCAAACATGAACAATGGGAGTGTATGAATTGGTGATATGCTAGCTAACCACTGTTGTCATTTTAAATTTCTAGTCATTTCCAACTCCAATGCATTCACTGAAGTTATTACACACTAGCTGTTTAGGTAATGAAACACATAAAAAAGATAATGTAGGCTTTTTTTTTTAAAATGTTAATAATTTAGGTAAATACTATTTTAAAATTAAAATAAATACAATTTTTGATATTATTTACATGAAAAATTTTATATCTATTTTGAGACGGAATGAGTAATAACAAAAATTCTTACTCAGAATTTCACTAAACTTAAATCACTCAGAGAAATAATATCACTCTTATTTTCAACTTAAAGTAATGGAGAAAGTTTCCTATATTGGTAAATATTTTGTCTGTTTTCCAAAGGATTAATACTATCATTTATCCCCGCATGAAAAAAAAGTTTCAACTTTATTCTTGTCGATATTTAATTTTCGATCAAGATTTTTTTATATTTCAATTCGATAAAATATATTGATTTGAATTTGGAACTTTTACGATTATCGAAAAATCCGGCGATTCAACGATCCAAATCATTTTATTTAAAAACTTTAATAATTTGAATTAATGAAATCGGATTAGTTTCGTTACAAAAAAATTCAACTTTATAAAATTACCCAATTAGTAAAACATTTAACTCAAAAATTACTACTCCTAGAAGTTTAAAAGCAAAATTCCATTTACATTAGGAGTAGAATATCTTTTTAATCAGCACGCAAATAATTTGACTATTTGGTACTAGCATGCGGTGCTCGGAGTAATAAGTTAGGGAAAAGGTCAACATCAGTCAGTGGAGGAGAAGATGTGATTACGACATCTCGTCCGTACATCTCCGATTGGGACAGTTGTCATCATCATGACACGTGTAATCTCCCGCCTTCAAGTATTTAAGTAGCGTTATCTGATGCAAGCCTTATGTATTGCTGACGAAAGCATTACAATTTGTGAGGGAAATGAGAAGCCAAGACGCGGTCCACTCTCTTTGAGTTCTAGGCCCAAGACGAAGGCCCATGCCCAGTTTTTTTTTTCTTTTTTAAAAACACACTGTAAAAGGTTTGAATTTATTTATTTAGGAAATCTTATTATATACAATAGAGAGAAATTTTTTAATTTATTTCAATTGAAATTTAATTATAAATTTTATTGTCAAATCAACATTCGACATAATGACGTTTTAATTAGAAATCAAATTTTTGAGTTTAATTAGGAATCAAGTTATAATTTTAAGTCAATATTATTTTTTCCTATTCTAATTAAGAAATCAAAACACAATAAAATAATGATTCCTAATAAAATTCTACCAATTACTTATTCCCTAATCATATACCAATTATTTATTCCTAATCATATGAGATTCCTATTCTCTTTTATCTTTGCTTTACGAGTATATATATAGCTATATACACCATACTAAATTCACACCCGTAAGAACAAAAGTTTCCCGTACGATTTTCTTTTGCTAAGCTAGCTTTGTTTTTTTTTCAAAAGAAGCTTGGTAGGAGTTTTTTCCTCATCAATACAACTACTAATTATTTAATTAATTAATAGAAGCTTTGTTTTGTTTTTATTGTGATCGATGGGTTTTTTTTTTTAATTAGGAGAAGTTTTGTTTATGTTTTTATTGTGATCGATTTTTTCCCACCATAATAACATTCTATTATTGTGTAATCAACGAAATTATATTGAAATAATTATCTTTTCGATCTTTTGATTATAGATCGTTTTATTATAGGATGGCGTCAAAATCTTATAGACAATAGCGAGATTTTTTCAATTTTAAATTTATTTCAATTTGTTCCAATTGTAAATTCAATTGCAAATTTTATTGTCAAATCAAAATTCGACACATGACGATTTATTGATGAATAGTAATTTGACACATGTATTTTAGAATTTGAGTTTAATTAGGTTTTAAGTTATAATTTTAAGTCAATAATATTATTTTTTTCTTATTTTAATTAGAAAATCAAAACACAATAAAAACATAATGATTTCTAATAAAATTTCTACCAATTATTTTTTCTAATATAATAATTTTATTCCTAATCAATTTTCTATCTATTATTTAAAAATTTATTTCTAATAAAATTATAATATACTATATATATTTTTAATTTTTTTATTAAACAATTTTTGCTAATTAAAATTCACTATATATTTTTTTATATTCCTAACTAAAATGAATATATATTTTTTTCCCTATTTAAATAAATATTATTAAAAAAATTATTCATAATCAAATTATAATATATTATTATTATTATTATTATTTTCATAACGTGAGAATGGTTTCAAATGTGCCAGCTTCTGATCTGTGTATGCCGAAAGGTTGTGATTTTATTTTAGTTGGGGCACAAAATTGTAGAGTAATTTTCTTAGAGAAAGGAGATGCTTTTAATAAAATAATAATAATAATAATAATATGCGCCAGTTAGAGCCAACCACAATAACTGTTTCAGCATTTGACATATTATGAGCATATATGTAATCCCTATATGGGCAGTGAGCAATAGGAAGTAAACACTGATGAAAAAAAAAAAAAAAAAAAGAAAGAAAGAGAGGGCCATAAACCATCATTGCTAAAGAAGTGAAGGCCATCAAATGATATGGGCCACCATTCATCATGGTTGTTTACCAGGACATTGTCTCTCTCCTACCCTATATTTATTAAAGCATAACATTTCGAAAATGGTTGTATTTTTAGTGATTCTATTCGTTTTCTTTTTTTTAAAACATGTTGAAGTCATTTTTCATCATATTTTAAATTTCTTGAATCGAGAAAGTATATTTTGTTCTGACATAATATTTTTGTAAACATATCTATTATAAATTAACAATCTAATATTCGTTTTTTTAAGAGTCAAAATCCCAATCTTTTGAAAGAAAGAATGCAATACCATTAGTCAAAATCCCCATTTTATAAAAGTAAAAAAAAGTCACCTCCCAAAATCTTATGGATGATTGTTGTTGTTAGTCCATATATATATATATATATATATATGTGTGTCCCTTTACTAGGGCAAAGAAAGATTCATAAAATTTATCTTTACCTTGTTAATCGATTATATTACGGTCTCATTTTAAATCTGTTTCTCAACTATCATCATATTCAAAATATAAAAACCTAAAGGTGAAAGATCGATGGGATGATTGAAGTGAAAAAAGATCATGATCTATCAATCAATGAGATTAAAAGATGAACAACTTTTGGGCATCACCGTTTCATGCAAAAGTTTACCCACTTTAATTTGATAAGGGTAACCATATATTCTGGTGGAGGGATCGAGTGCTTTCATGAGTACTCCCCCAACCTTTTAAAGCCTTCTATTTTTTGTCATCTCTCTAAATATTGCATTTGGCCGAAAGTGAGAACGTACATGTTCTACAGATTAAGTTTTGTTTTTTACATTTTTTGGTTTCGTATTAATTACTACCTCTACTTGTGTCAAAATACGTATTTGTTCTGTATTTTAGATTCATCAAAATAAATATATATGTAAAATTATTAAATTCTATTTTGTAATTTTACATATTATTGACTAAATATATATTTATTTATTTATATGAATTTAAAATATCAAAATATCGTATGTGTTTTGAGACCAAAAAAATATCTTTTTACCTATAAACAATGCTTTCGGTTCGGGACGGATCCACATATAAACTGAAAAACCACAGTCCCATCCAACCTTTTTTGAAAAAAAAAAAAATATACAAAAAATATATATATAAAATGTTCATAAAATAGATATCAAAGTGACATAATAGCCTAGTGGATTAAGCGATTGGACGAGACATTAAGTGTTCCTTGGGTTTGAATCCTAGGGCCGTTTTTTCTCTTCTCTCCTTTATTTTAAAAATTATATAATATGCATATATAGTCCTTATAAAATATGGCTACTAAAATCGTTAGTCCTCAAATATAATTTTTTCCAAAGAGCATCCACCAAAATTTTTGGTCTTCAAATATTTTTTTAGACATCATCAAATATAAATGAATAATATATTATCAAAAAAACTAATTATATATATAATATATATCTTTTACAAATATGATTACTAACGTTTAAATAAATTAATCGTCAAATATAAATTGGATCAATATAAATAGTTTATTTCTATTGGTATTTAGTATGATTGTATTAGACAAATTTTACAATTTTTTTAATAGTAAATTTAGTTTGAATGAATTAAATTTCAGTTAAATGGTAAAATTGATTGTTACTTGTGATTAATTTTTTTATGAATCACGATTTAATTTAATTATAAATTTTCGCGGTGCAATTTGAATTTTCCACAATTCTCACTATATTAATGTCTTGGATACACTATTGTTTATGGAAAAAATATATCATGATTAAAATGTCATTAACAAAATTCGATACGGATAGTGCGTAAACTCTCATTGATCTCACTCAAATTTAATAATGCATTCCAAAAAATTTATGACTACTTTTCGGTCCTACCCGACATCCAATTCTAGATCCATCCCTATTTCGATTTCTTTTTCATTTTTTTATGTACGTGAAATATTCAAAGAGATTAAATATTATTAATCCATCCAAAATTATTTTCCTTTTGTATGTTACGGTCGGACGTTATTTATCAATTTTCAAAATGTTACACATGCTTGGAGTTGGAGGGGGCGAAAAAGGATAGATGGAGAGGAAAGAACAATCATGATTTTGTATTGACATTGATAGCTTGCTGAATCATCAATTTCCGATAAATAAGGGCAAATTAAGCTCCCACTTGAGCGATAGAGTGTTGATTAAGTATATGTCCAAAATTCTTAAAAACAACGTGATTAATTATGTAGTGATTATTAATGAACTTTGTTAACTCGAGCAAGTATAGTCATTGTAGCCTTTAATCATTTCGGCAGCACTCTTATAGCTAGCCAGTTGGTAATATTTCCAAGTAGCGTTTTCATGTTCTAATTATTTAACTAAATAAACAAATTCAGGAATAATAATAATCCTATAGTTGTATAAATGGATGACGTTTTGATATTTTTTTAGTCTTTAAATAATTGACGTTTTGAGAATATCAATATATTTTTTATATTTTATTCCTTCATTAACTTTACACCACATATAATTAATAATTTAATTAAAAAAATGATATAATTATAAAATAAAAATAATTTATATATTAAAATTAATAATATTGATATGCATAAAAAATTCAAAAAATATCAATTATTCAAATACAAAAATAGAATTAACTCTATATATTTATTTTCGTACTACAAAACTATGTAATATTATTTTGAAATTATAAATAAAAAACAAAGTTCATTGTTTCGAAGTAAAACAAAATGGGCAGTTGCTAGGAACTAGTCTTTTGAGGCATTAGCGTGCTTGAAATCTATTATGCACCTAATAGTATACAGCTCTTATTTTCATTTACTGCACTCATTAGTATATGGAGTATTATTATACTTAGAAAAAAAATTTCATTAATTGAGACAACAGAATATTTCCATCCCTTCAAAATTAATCTAGCTACCAAGTCGACTGACATGCTCCACTACACTACAATGGCCGGATTCTACGAAGCGTATGTAGATGCTCTTCAACGTGCAGAAACGATCCAGTCCTTTAAAATAAATATAAAAATAATTACTACTTAATAAAAATAATATATATCGAAGAGGGGAGGACCAAAGTTAT
>JANIEQ010000767.1:0-10065 GCA_024708375.1 Oxalis stricta | reverse complement strand
ATCAAATTGATCCTTAAGGGATCTGTACAGTTCCCGCTCATCAAGTGTAGTAGCCGGAATGCTCTACCATGGAAATAGTGATTTAAAGAACAATATTTTGTGCTACATTTCCTCTGCTCCGAAAGAATAGAGATAACATAATTACCCTAAGAGCAAATTGCTTCATCCTACTGAATTCTCACGTAACTGTCGCATGTTGTTCAGAGCAGATATAATCAGGTGGGATCCTCAGATGCATCCCCACCTTCTCTGAACCAAGGGTGAGCTAAAAATTCAAAACCAAGCAAAACATGGAGTCTTAAGTTGTAGATAAAAAATAAAATTGATAAAACAGAAGTCTAGAGGAAGTGACGAACACATAAAAAGGGCCTGAGTAGCAGTTAGTCTTGCTCGAGGGTCCTTCACCAGCAACTTCTTCACAAAATCTTTGGCACTTTGTGTTATAGTCGGCCATGGTTTCCGGCGAAAATCAGGCTTGTTCTTCAAAACCTGAAGGCATTGAAATATTCAAAAGTATAAAGAACATATATAAGAAATGAATCTGAGAGAGACAGCATAAAATCCTGATATTGTTTTGGACCTCCTTAAATATACCATCTTCAGTCTTGTCCCAAAGGCCGCCTCCAATGAGCAAAATATAGGTAATAACACCAATACTCTCATCCATGCAAGCGAAAACCTCTTTCGCCAAATCAGTCATCTCAAGAATGAGCTCTTGGTCAACGCCATGGTCAACCACTTGGAACATGCCCCATCGACCACAAGCCTCGGAAATTTTATCTCGGAGTTCGTCTCTTTTGCCTCCGATTTCGTGAATTCCTGCCAGCGAAATCACCGGAACTTCGGAGCTGAATTCGTTGTATGCCACTTCGAGGTCGTTCGTCTACATCGCGAACAAAGTTTTCCGGCACAGTTTTGCCTTCCGATAGAGCGGTGAGTGTTCTTGGTGTACAAGGCATACTAATTAGTAATATTTGCTTTCTTTCTTTTTCTTTGTATCGATAATTATTTTTGAGTTAGCATATACGTATACGTATATAACACGTATTTATATTGGAAATTTCATTTTCTTTTATGTACACATCTTGATAAATTATAAGATGGCTAACGTACATTATTTAAAATTCTCGACTAGGGTTATAGATGATTTTATAAGATCCACTCGTAAATCATACGTCTCTAAATTTTTTATATGTCGACTGTTGATAATTATTAAGAGGTCGGTTATGTCAATGAAATATTTAATTTATTTCCATTTTTTCAAAATATAGAAAATAATTTGAACTAAAATAACAGAATTCAGATCAGAAAGTATTAAAATCTTTGTATTTTGTAACTGAAAAATAGAATCAGGATACTACAGATAATTGTTAAATCTCTTGATATCCTAATGTCTTATAAATGTTAAATCTCTTTATCCTACGTCTTTATGCTTAGATCAATTAATCATGTGACGATACTGAATAAACTGACTTGGATCAATGCTACATAAGAAATAGTTAAGTTAGCATGAACTAAAATGTTTTGAGTACTCTAAAATAAAACCTTCAAAAATGATTGAGAACTATACTTTAGAAAATGTTAATACTTCTTATATGCAACCCAAATGCAAGTAATATAACAAGAAGTCTTAAACCAAACACAGTATATATTCTATACCAAAAAAAAAAATATATATGTATATAACTAAATAAATTTATTGACTAATACTGTAATAGAAGAAAACTTGTTATCTAAAGTTTAATTATAATGAAAAGCCGACTTTTGTGATAACAATGATATTTAAGGTTGATTTACAAAATCTTCACGGCTAATATTATGCCTCATTGTCATTGATGAATTGTAAGCACATGCATGCATCGATGATTGTTTTATTTTCCTTCTCTAATTTTTTATTTCCCACTCGCCTTAATTATGATTTATGACCATGCATTATGTTCAATTTTAGATTAGTTATATTTTAGATTTTTTGGTATTAGTTATATTTTAGATTAATTATATCTATATTATATATATATATATATATATTGAAACCTCAATCAAAAGTTTTTAAAAAATGATAATAAAAAAATCAATCAAAAAAAAAATTAAAGTCGAACTCAAATGACCAACATTCATATACGTGCACGTTAGCATATTGTGAAGTCAAAATAAAAATAGAAACTCTTTAAATTAATATTCGGGTAAAATAATAAATTCTCTAAAATAATAAATTTGTCCGGTCCTAACTTGAACTAATGTAAAAAATTCAAAAATTCGATAAAATAATAAGATAATAATTTTCGGAGATCTTTTTATAATTTTTGGTTCCAAAAAAATCATAAATTAATAATTCATAGAAATTGAAAAAAATATATTACACTCTATTGAAATATGATTCAATAGTTATCTGTTTTTCTTTAAATTTCAAGTCTATTTGGAGCCATTGTCACCAAGTAATAACACACCTAATTATTGAATCCACAGAAAATTGCCTATGACGTAATTCAAGAGACGTAGACTAATTTGCCTCTTTGTTTGATATGTACAACATAATTACTTAATTTATACGAAAATATAAATTAAATTAATAATTATTAATTTATCAATAAATTAATAACTACTTTAAATTAATAAATTTTTCGATCACTGACATTATTAATTTATAGAGTTTTAAAATCAAAATTAACTCCCAAATATTTGAGAACCAAGGTGATGGCGTAATGTGGTTCAACGTCAACTCTCGAAAAGTTGGGATTCCTAAGAGATTCTTAGGAAATCAAACATTTGAGAATTTATGAATAAAATTGTGTTAAAAATATTTTTATAAAATAAAAAATTAAAACTCACGAATATATTTCCCACCGTTTTGATAAGCAAAAGTATGACACCACGTCACAGCGCACAACCTCGCTAAATGATGATCGACGTCGACAAAGACGAGAACAAACGGCGCCGCATCGGTGCTAAGCATGTGAGCTAGCGTCACCGGCTAATCGGCACTTCTTCCACGCAACAAATAAACTGAGTACACTTTTCGTTAAAGCTTTATATTTATCCTCATAGAAAATGATTTAATTTTCAAGAGAGATTATAAACGATATACATAAAATTTAAGTTATATCATAATTTTTATGTAAATTATTTTAGAGTACAAGTCAACCACTCGCTTCCACAATGTGGCAAAGCTCATTGTCTAATTCTTTTTTTAAAACTAGGGACATTATTGGAAAAAATAATATATTTTGATCTATATTAGACATAAAAATTATTTTATTTTAAAATAAAATTTAAAAAAATTTGTATCGCTAGACGAAGGAGTGCTAAATAGTTAAACGATTTCGTGGAGAGTACGATCCAATATTACCGTTAAAAACTAATCTAGTAAAATTAGAGAAAACGACGGCGTTTCACATACATGGCCGAGTTAAAATATATGGGCCAGGCCCCAAGATAACTAGCCGTGTAAGTGTAAATACTAAATAGCTAGGCGGGAAAATTTGTTAGCTGAGTCAGCTAAGTCGGTTAGAACTACTAGTTAATTAGCTTAGTATTATGTATCATTCTGTTCTTAATTAATTGTCATTTTTATATGATTAAGTTTTGATACGATTTTTTCTAAAAGAATTTTAAAAATTATATCTTGGTTTTGGTGAAACCTAGAAAATATTATGTAAACACATATCGACTGATATATATTCATACTCAAACTTGACAAAATATATATATTCAAATTATCATTCTCACATTTAAATTAAAGGATAATGTGTAGATCACATACCATATTATTATCATAGTATATTTTATCCAAAAATATTATCAAATTAATATTAATCAACCACACTCTTAATTTCACATCATTCGGATTACAAATTAATATAAGACTGGCTTACAAAATGTAATCTTGTAATTTTAATATACTAGTACTTACATGACCATGATCTCTAAGGACTATTATAAAAACTTCGGCAATAGGTTGAATTGTGATCCAAGTCTGGCCATTATCTTTAGTTACTTGGAGGCCACCAACTTGATGCCAAAGTAGCAACGTAATGGTTCCATGGTCCGTGAGTCGGTTAAGTCCAACCACGGCGTCAGCTTGTGGACATGGGGGATAGAAATTCGCTACCATTTTGAGGTTCAATTCTTCGCAAGCCTTCCTGGAAGCCTCCTAATTGTCTAATCCCATGGTCTCCGATAACAATTCAAGAATCTTCTGTCAAGTCCTAATAATTCATCACCACATTGTTTCATCACTTCTCTCTACCCTTCTGGCTTTTCCGGCCATCAGAAGTAATCACGGCTAGAAATCGGTTGCATTAGGTATAACAGAAACTCACGCCAATGAGCTTTAATTTTACCCTTCAATGAGAAATGTTAAAGAAGGGAAATAATTAAGAAATCCAACCATTGTTTATAATCACTTGCATCGTCATGATGCCTAAAGAGTGTATGTCTAATCATGTTTAACAAAATCACACATTATAATTTCACACAAGAATTTCTCATTATTAGATAGTAATTCTAATTTTGTCAGATTTAGTGTTGGTTTTTCGAATCGATCTTAAATCAATTCTGAATCTACAAATGAGATTGTTGTTCAATCAATTTTGATTTAGAAACAATTGAAATGAATTTAACGATAATTAATAAGATTTTTAGATTAAACATTGATTATAATTAATTGGAGAAAATTAAGCATATATATAGTGTGCCTTCAAATGGTTATGGCTAGAGACCATGAAACCGGTTTTTGTGTCCATTGGACATGCCGAGCTTCAATTTCTCGTAATCAAACAAAGCGGAAAACTCCTTGACAAACGGATATGATCCGCCATTAGCTTTGTGTCGACTCCATGATCGACAACTTGAAAAAGGCACCAAGTCTCAAACGCTTGGGCAATCTCTCAGCATATTTCTTCTCTTCTACGTACCTCCAACTTCATCGATCCCCGAAAATGAAATCACCGAAACTTCATCGCTGAACTGATTGTAGAGAATTCTAGGACGCTGTTCTTCGTCTAGGACAAAGATGGGAGGCAGACTATCCTGTCCTGCTGATATAGATGTAAGTGTTAGTGGTAGAATATCCATACTCTTGGAAATCTATGTGCTGATGATTGATTATTGTGAAAGATGCTTCAATAACTATTTAAGTTACATGAAAACAATTCAAGTGATTGCCGATTAGTTATGGATCGATCGATATCTATCTATATTAAATACAAAGTGGAGATCAGTGGAGAATCTCCAACCTAATAACCTAATACAACCTCCATCCTAAAATAAGTGTAAAATTTTCAATACAAATTGTATGTAAAAATTTATATCTATTTTGGGGTAGGATACATGTTTTCATTTTTCGAAAATTTCAACTTAATATATACCCTCTCCTTCTCTTTTAAATGTCACTTTTACTCATTTCATCAAAATTTAAAAAATATCACAATGATTTATATTTGAGACAATGATATAATAGACAAAAAAGATCAAATTAAAATCTTAACACAAAATAAAAGGAAAATGGAAAATAATAGGCATATTAAATGATAAGAATATAATGAGAAATTTCCTTTTACAATCCTAAAAATGACATTTTATAAAGAAAAAAAAATTATAAAAGATGATACTTAAAAAGGGACGGAAAAAAATATAAAAAATTATAATTATGCATAAAGAATAAAATAAATATTTTTCTTGAACTTTTTTTAATTCGGTCCTAATAATTTAATGTTAAATGAAATTTTCAATAAAATCTACGATTTTTACCTAATTTCGATAACTAAAATTTTTATCCAAAAATTATTGGATACGAGCAATCTCAAACACCAACTATATTAATAATAATTTGTTCCTTTTTTTTTTATCACAAAAGAGCCTGTGATTCACATGATTGTACAGTACTGGCCAATTTTGTTTTTTACCAATCATTCACCCGACACGACTTTATATTACAGGAAATTATAAATATATTTCTTTCAAAAAGAAAACCTGAATATTTTAATAAAAATTGATTAGAAATAAATATGTGTAGTCGTTACGAAATTGTTATTTTCGGTTTTAAGATATTAATGACTGTCATTAACGCAAATTAATATTAAATCGGAAAGTGCAAATCCGATCAAAATTAATAGACATGTCGGAAATTTCATTCTGGATCAAAGCTAAAACTGAGAAAATTCATATCCGGCCAAAACTAAAACCGGAATGTTCAAATCCGGTCAAAGCAGTGTCACCATTTCTCCTCCCTCCCTGCATAATTTTTCATACAAGATATACACTTCCGTTCTAAATTTCCTAAGGCATATCCAATCCAGAAATCAAACGATTCAATATCTATACATGATCAAGGTAATTTTTCTATCCATCTATACAAATTTTCAGATTGAAATTTGGCGGTAGCTAAGCTACGGAAATCTCTAATTGTCTATTGTTACGAAATCGTCTAATTAATTACTGTCTAAATTCCAAAAATTTAAGAAAATTCCCAAAAAATTATATGATATACTAAAGTCGGTAAGGATCATCTTTCGTTAAGGGACCATATCGATCGGAGCTTGTTTGACCGGTGAGTCAAACCCGAGTCAATATTGAGTTGAGACCGAGTCAACCCAATTCAGGCGAGTTTGACCCGAAATCCAACTTCCTAAAGCTTCCTGTAACATCAACAAACACCAAAGCAATCGAATTCGGAGAGATTCGACAATCTCGAAACTTTGGAGGTAAAATTAACCTCGAATTCATTTGATTTTAAGCCTATTTTTTATATAGAAATGATCGTAAGTCGACGTAGATTAACATATATTTCAATCGGACCAAACCCCCAATTTTTACCGAAGAACCCTAAATCGTAAAATCAAAAATTAAAGAAAACGAGAGCGAGTTAGAGAAATTAAACTATACCTTCGTGATCGTGATGACGAGACGAGCATTTTGAGTACCGGGATTACGGCGGAGGTGGCCGGAATCGCCGGAACCGATCGGAAGGTGAGTGAATCGGGGAGAGGAGAGAGATCATTATTAAGAGACTTAATACCGTATTTGCCACTACCGATTTCAACTCCAAACTCAAATCGGAAACTTCATTACCGATTTCAACTCAAACCGTGAACCTCATATTCCGGATGAAAGTGTAATCTAAAATCTCTAATCCAAATTAATTGGTCAACCCAAATCCGAAATGTACAAAAATCATCTGTACCCCTTTATATTATGGGTTCAAATCAACATAGTCGAACAAATTGGCACTTTCGGCGTTATGAGTTTATTTATTATTTTTGCCAAAATAACGTTAAATATAAAATAATAATATGTCTAGTGAATCAAATATAGTTAAATCTCTTTAAATTAATATTGTCGGAATTGAAGAAATTTATTATTTAAACGAGAGTATTATATAGTTGATTTTTCTTAAAATTGTAAGTCGGGATCGAGAAAATTTATTATTTTAGCAAGATTATTATTTTATCGAGGTTATACTTGTATCACGGTCTAATAATGAAATTATGATTTGTTAAAAATCTTGGTTGAAATTTTTGGGATGAATTTATACTTGGATGAGTTCATTTATCACTTACGTAAAAATAACGTTAAAGCTTTCTTCACTTAAATTCAATTGAAGATGAAATTACATTTTCTTTTTTTTGATCGATTCCATTGACGATGAGCTCTTAATACATTATATAATCGACACAAACCCATCGAATAATGTTTATATTTTATATGAGATTAAAAATTTGATAGATTCGAATAATATATTGGATCAAAAATCATAATACGATCATAGTTTAAATCTATCCAATCATTCAAATAATTAGATCATATTTTCTCCATCGATGAAAATTCCGAATCCATAACTGAGATTGGTACCCAAAAATTTTCTATCAAAATGTTTAAATTGATAATTCAGGAAAACCTCCCGAACTGAGAAAAGAAAATGCAAACCTTTCACATTAAAATAATTAATGTCATTACAGTAGAAACTCTTTAAAGTAATATTTGATAAATTAATAAACTCTACTAAAATAATAAATTTGTCGGTCCAGCTTGGGCCAATGTAAAAAATTGAAAAACTAGATAAAATAATAAGATAATAATTTTTTGGGAGATTCTTTTATAATTTTTAGTCCCAAGAAAATCATAAATTAATAATTCATAGAAAGTAAAAAAAAATATTACACTCTATTGAAATATAATTCAATAATTGTATGTTTTTCTTTAAAGTTCAGTTTATTTGGAATCATTGCCAGCAAATAAGAATGAGGTACGATCTATTGAATGCCAAGATTCATTCAGACGTAATTCAAGAAGCATATGATTAATTTGCCTTTTTGTTTGGTATGTACAATATAATTACTTAATTTATACGGAAATATGAATTACGTTGAATCGATTAAAAACTCTTTAAATTAATAATTATTAATTTATCGATAAATTAATAACTCTTTAAAATTAATAAATTTTTCCGATTTCGATATTATTAATTTATAGAATTTTAACTGTATTTCCCCATTAATTTCGGATCAGTTTTGTAAACAAATTCACACGATCCCAAATAAAAATTGACTTTAGGTGTGATTCATCCCGTATTTAAGAAATACATTATTGTACGATATTTTTTGATAATATATTCTCGAGGTTGAAATGGAAGAAGTTTCATGATACAATTATCAATTAATAACACAATTTGATTGGCTCATTTTATTAATAATATTGTTATTTCTTTATAAAAAAATATCACATGAGTATAGAGTTGATTTGACCATTAAAATGAATTGAGAAAAAAGGAAAATGACACTCATGGATGCCAGCTAAACTTCCCCAATCTTACAAACTGCCACCTGAACTTTTAATTTGTACATTTCTCCACCAAAACCTTATTATAAAGTCTATTGAACTTAATGTAATTGATCTGAATTAGCGTTGGAATTTTGAACTCTGAAGGTTGCACAAATGATGGAGGAGAGCCAAAGATACGGAGAAGCGAGAAAATATACAAAATCAATGAGATCGATCGATCGATACCACATAAAATCTATCTTCAAAAAGATACCACATAAAGTCTCTGCAATACAATGTACTAGCTACATATGATGTAGCAAAACTCTACTTATAATTAATGTGGTAGGTGAGATTTTGACAGAAAACATTTGTTGATTTGTACCTAAAAGATTTAAATCTATCAAATATATATGCAGACTTAGGCCTATGGCTGTTGACTCTTAATTATAATATGGGGCACGTATTATTTCTTGATCAGAAGTGTTTAATATATATATATAATTAATATTCAAAGTACTCATTCCATAAACCACACTCAAACATTGAAAAGGCTCCCACAGCAATAATAAATTAACACAAGCACATGCATGAAATTTAATTTATAGTACTAGTTCTTAATTAATTAAGCAAAGATTTCCTCAATAGGCTTAGCTTCCAATTTTGCCTTCTCGTCAGCCTGAAGCTGCTGCTGCTCCTTAGCAAGCTTCTTTAGCCTAGCAAGCTCAAGGTCCTTGCTCATCTTCCTCCGGTACATCTCCGTGAACGGAATCGGCTCCTCCAATATCGGCTTCTCCCCTTCTCGTACCTTCAGAGGGTATACAACTGCGTTCGGTGCCGGATTCTGGAATGTTGCTATCGACAATCGACTATAATTTGAGTTCACCACGGCTTGGTGGATCTGCATTCTTGAACCTCCCATTGCTTAAAAACTGCTCAACATTATCTCAAAATCAATTATTTCTTAATTTGAAACTATTTAATTAATTACACGATTGTAATTGATTCTCCCTTCCATCTCAAAAATACATGATGAATTAAATGTTTAAATTCATTTATGTAGAATGTATTAATCAATAATTTTTAATAAATATATATTTGTAGATCTAAAATCCGAAAATACACTAAAACATAATATTTTGAAATTAAAATCAACCTTACCCATTTTAGAATATCCAGTTCGGATGATTACAAAAATGATGATATGACTATCAAGTAAATCTATCATTTATTTTTTAAAATCACGTACGTTATGATGATAATTAAATTCGTAATCTCAAATTCGAAACGAATAACATATACATTGCA
>JANIEQ010000765.1:0-19397 GCA_024708375.1 Oxalis stricta | reverse complement strand
GTTCGTTATTGTTTTGCTTTATGTTTTTTCTATAGAATTTGTTTGCGGATGTCGATGTGTTTCTACTTAACATTAGACTATTTAAGTCGAATTTTTAACTAAAATCGAATAGAAAATTTGATTAAATCAAAATTGAGCCAGTTAAATCTGATTTGGTGGAACCAGTCACGGTTCATTTATTCTAGTATCAACCATTGAACACATCAGTCCCACACGAAGTAAACAAAATTCTAATTACTGTATTAAGTTGAATCGATGCAAGACTCATATAATTACGATTCTTGTCGACAGGTTAGCATAACCTGGGACATTTACAAAAAAGAACCGATTTTGTCGGTTTAACCGGGTACAATCAAATTCAAACTAATATCGATACATGAACATGTTTAGTCTTATTTACAGAGCACACACTTCATCCAACTGCACGCTCGTTGATTCCACAGTAATAGATAATTTGGCAATTGTAGAAAGATATAAGCGACAATGATTTATAAAGGTGAAGAGAATAAGTGGTGGTCTACATTACAAGGACAAATTAGTAAAAGAAATAAAAGAGTTCTTAAAGTGACAGAATAAAAAAAAAGGAGAGGCAAGCACCACTTTCCCGTGTACTCCAAAGTCGGTTCATGCAAATGTCCTCAGCACTTCCATATGGAATGGATGCGGATTTCTGCAGCAGACATCAGACAGTATTTTAGTTAACACAACGAGAATGCTTGTAAGTGAAATGAATTATACTAACTATATTTCTCTATAGTAGTCGGGACAAAGAACAGAAACAATTATACTTACAAATCTTGTTGAAGGCGACAATGTCACAGCTCTGGACATATTCGTTAATTGGTTCTTCCAGTTAAACGTTCCTCAATGAAAGTGTCCACGGAGACCAAGTCGTCAATGATGGTAATCATGATTTGCAATTTCTTGATACCATATCCAACAGGTACAAGCTTGGTTTCCAAAAAAAAATTCATAAAATGGAAGATGGAACATACATGCTCCCCAAAGCAATCCTTCCATCTCAACGCTTCTCACTGCTTCCTCAAGCTTCTTCATGTCGGTCTCATCATCCCAAGGCTTCACATCCAACAAAACTGATGACTTGCCACCTGTTAGTGATCAAATAATAAAACAAAAAAAGAATGAGCACTTTCTTTGGATTCTAAACAGCCCAAATGCAAAATCTAATAATTTATAGAAGCTGAAAAACTCTCGACAGAAGGTATAGAAACACTTACTTTCTTTCTTCTTTGTAGAAGCCTTGACAGACGCTGCACGCTCCTCTGCAGCTTTCTTTTCCTCCTCGGTCTCTTCACCAAATAGATCAACATCGTCGTCATCCTCGTCGTCAGCCGCAGCCTAAATTGATAACAAATAGCTCTTTCAGTAATTTTTGCAGAAAATGAAGTTTGTTAAAGTGAGAGTAGTCGGAATTCGGAAACCCTATTACTTACCTTTGAGTCAGCAGCCGGTGGAGTTGCAACAGCCTCCTCGGTGACCGGAGCGAAGCCTTCAATGGTAACACCAGATCCCTCAGCTGAAACACCACTGAAATTTCATATATAACAAGTTTAGTAGACTAGAAATCTTTAGAAAAATCATAAAGTACTATTACCACCATAAATTACATAATCGTATGGGACTTACGAGATCCTGAGAAGGGCATCAATGTGGTGGAACCACCTAGCAACATTCACGTACTCAGAAGATGGGGGCTTTGAAAGTGCTGAGTAAACAGTAATATCATCCTTGGAAGCTTGGTACCTAAGAGGAAAAAGTATGTTAAATATAATAACTTGTGAGAAAGAAAGCAAAAAAGATAGGAAACTGACTCAAAAATTCACAAGATACTAATAACTTACCCAGTGATGTAACTGCGAGTTAGAAGATAAGTCATCAAGTTTCTTCAGGCCAGCAGCTGAGCCAAGATCGTAGAAAGTGACAGCCATTGCTAGGAATTGATCTGTTACCATATACATCAAATAGAGAAAAAGCTATAATCATACAAATCTCTGCCACCAGATACTAAGCACTTACAACTATGGGAACACTAAAATTCACAAAACTGCCACAAATTGAATCACTGAATGTTTATCCCGCATGCATTAATCTCTCTATTCAGCCTAATCTCAAGATTAACAAGTAATATTCGAGAGCAAACAAACAATTTTCGCGAATCAAACACTGTAAACACATATTTTTTTTTGAAGTAATAAATCATACTAGTTGAGATCGAAACACAGTACCTGGAAACGAACACATTAAAAAAAAAAAAAAAAAAAAATCATCAGAACTCTTAAGTAAAGAAGTAGTACCTGAATGAGCTCGAGAAAGAGAGCTTTGTGAGTCAATCAGATTGGTTTGCGTCACAGTGATAAGTCAGTAAAGATTTTATATATGAGGTGCAGTTTCTTGTTGGGCTTGGAATTTGAGGCCTCGTCCAAAAAACAATTTCTCAAAGTCCAAGCCCAAGCCCACCCTGGAGAGAGTTTTTTTTTTTTTTTTTGAAGTTTTCCTGGAGAGAGTTTTAAGCGACAACTTTTCTTGATAAATATTTATACTACTGTAATTAAATATCGACACCTCTAATAAATTGTCAGTTGTCAGTCGAATGAATCTGGATTGTTCCTCTGGTTTATATATATATATATATATATATAAAATATAAATACTAATAATATGTGTGAAATTCAAGTTAGTTGATATAGAAGGGAACTTTCACGTGTAACATCATCATTACAAAACCTAAATTCTGAGATGAATTTCATCACGGAAATCATTTTTCCTTTTGGGTAACAACAACCAAGTCTTTGAAATATTGTCGATATTTCCATAAACAATAAAGTTATGTTTGTTCGGAAAAGAAATTTGAAATTACAACAATATAAATTAAATATGATGTATCATATGTTAAAACTCGAATGTACAATTAGTATCTTCAATCTTAAACTTCTCCCTTAATTACTAGTTTCACTGCAATCATACTCTCACTAAACACAAAAGTCGCAATTCTGAATTTTTTTTATCATTATTATTAATTTTTTGTATGGATAGGGAATATAATGGCGCCAAAACCATATGCATCTAAATTTTGGTGAATATATTTTGTGATTAGAAAGTAGAACTTTCAAAGTTTGTAATTTCCTAAGGCATGTAGACGTAGAAACTGTAATGAAAATCCAATGTTGCATTCCTTGCGATCTCAAAGAAGAGTTAGCAAATTGTAAAATATTAAAATACAGGTGTCAAAATGTAAAGTTCCCGAATGTTTAAGTACCAATATACTTTTTTATGTATATTCATAGGAATTTTTTGTTATAACTTAACTTATACTAATCCTTGTTGAACATATATGTAAACTTGACCATCCCGAAACATTTTCTCCAACATTTTGAACTTACAATCACTCAAAGTGCATGTGTTACTAATGTGGCCGCATGGTAACATGTGATTCGTATCTCTGAAATGAGACTTTTTCAAATTATAAAATTTTCATCCATCTTCGGTTTTTCCTGAATACTTTTGTTGGATGTTGGGTACGTGGGGCTTGGACTATAGAAGTATTTAAGGTTATTTTTCAACAAAAATAGTCTCTTTCTTTCTCTCTCCAGAATGAGTAAGGTTTGAAGTTAACAACTCCGACTGCCTTTAAATGTAGAATTTAAACACCATTAATGAAGGGGAGAGAAAGAGGTTTCAATTTCATGCATGTGTATTGAGTTAAGGAGGTGTGAGGTTGAAGAGAAAGGAAAATGGTAAAACAGAATTGAATGGGGCGAGAGCTTTGACAAAAATTAGGGCATGGTCAATTACAGAGAATTTAATTGAATTGATGCATTTGCAGAGATTGAATTCTTTTTTGAAAACGAAAGGTAAAAAAGAAAAGTAGCTTGGCTAGAATTCAATTCAAAACCTTATTAATTAATTAAAACTTAAGTGTTATCATCATTGTTCTTTTTAAAAACAAGTTAAATTACCCTACAAAATTAAAAAAAGGAACAATATGATGAAATAAATTTTGGTATTCATTTATGAAAAAATCTGACGTAGTATACATTTTTTCATTATAGTCTCAACTGTCTCAATTACTCTTGCATTTATGTGATTTTAATGATCAATATTAGTCCCCCCCCATCACCTTTCAATGCCCTAACTACCCATCCCAAACACTCTTCTTTCTTTCTTCAAAGCAAAATCATTTCTCCTTCTCGATGGATAATGAACTGTATGTCTAATTAAGAGATTAGTTCAAAAAATAAGGACGTTTAACCCTAGTTAACTCGGTCAACAAGAACATGATAACATTCATTCTGAATCTTTAAATTGATTACATCAGTGACGACCGCATGAATTTTGATTTCTACTTAACTTGTTCAACGGAAATTAATAGCATGACAGAGTTCAAATAAAATTAGACTTCTTACTCACTTTTGATATATATTATATATATTTATACGGTTACGTAAGCTTTATTAACGTAACGATTTAGCACATCTGGCCGGAGCGTCTAGAAAGGAAGAGCGTTACCTCTTAAAAAATTTACGTTGACAATATGTGAATTAAAAAAAAATTTAACGTACCACTAAACGCATTTGGTAGGAGCGTCTAAAAGGGAAGAAGCGTTATAATTTAATAAGACTTAAATCTTTTAAAAAATTTACATCGTGATTATACGCATAAAAGAAAACTTAACTTTACGATTAAGCTGCATCTGATAGGAGCGTCCAGAAGGAAAGAGCATTACATTTTAAGAATTAAAACTCCTAGAAATTTTACATTGGGAATATCCATATTAAAAGGGAACTTAACATACCATTATGCGCATGAGGCGAGAGCGTTAAGAAGGACACGTCGGGTTGTTTTTATCGAATATACAAAATGGCTGCAAAATCTTAACCATCTGCTGCATGTTGAGATTTTTGTCATTTGGGATATATTTGGTGACTGAGCTAGTTGTACAGTTAGCAGTCAGACTCTGATCCTAAGTAAACAAGAAAAAAAAATGGTCACATGATTTGTCTCTAAAGTTAATTTATAACCCTTTAGTGGGCCAATCACATGGTGAACTGGGACAAAATTAAGAAAAAAGTGCTCAAGTTAACCTAGCTAGCCGTCTTCGAAAATAAAAACAACTACCGAATCGCGATATAAAATTAAACTAAATAAGCAACATAATATAATAAAATTAAAGGAAAGGAAAGGAAATCCGAAATTATCTAACACTTTAATTAAGAAGAGAAAATTTAGGGCAGTTTTTGGATAAAGTTAAAAAGAACAAAGTAAAAATGATGGAATGAAACTAAAGAGAGACTGAAAAAAACAGAGAAAAACAGAGACAACCAACTGTAAAAACTGCCCATAGTTTCTGATGTTCCATGACAAGAAAGAGAAAGATAGGGACCAAAATGGAAAGATACTGTTATTCAAGCTCCACTTTTGCAATTTTTTTTTTAATTTTTTTTTTTACTATTGAGAAAAGGTGGAGCTAAAATAACACTACCCAAGCCAAGCTAGAAGGGGAAAAAAAAGAAAAAAACAGAGCGATTGGATTTTTTTGTTCTTTTAACATAACCCTAATGATAATAATTAAACAGCAGCAGAATTAATTAGAACATAATTAATTCTAATGATCATCTCTAAAATTCTAGTTCCTCCTATTCTTCACGGCGGCGTTTGCGGTGGTGTTGTCATGGAGGAAGTCAAGCAAGACGGTGCTCTTACACTTTGGACACTTTGGATCATCTTCCGACAACATGACGTACATGAGACAACGAGGACATCCGACAAGAACCATGGAAGTTGCCTCAGGGCTGCTAGAGTAACGGATGTTCATCGGATCATCTTGTCCGTTCATCTCCGACGAGACGCATGAACTCGGCGGAGAAGTTGGTGAAACCGCCGGGGAGTTGTTGGGAGACTGTAGAAGCATTCCGGACTAGACCTCGGCGGCGAAAGGTTGAGCTTCAAGTCGAGCTTTGGTCCGTTCCTTCGACTCATGATTGACCTTTTTTTCCTGTTAAAATGAATGAACGGTCAGAATCGATCGTCTCTGAACGGAAAAAGTCAACTAGAAATTATTTGACCAGAATTCGTACCTTGAAATTAAGTTAGCGAGAGATGAAGGAGAGGAGAGGTGGAGGAGGTATTCTAGGATTTGGACTACCAAAATATGATATAAGAGGCCATTTATATATGAGGGAAAATTTAATGGAGGGAGAGAAGTGGAAGTTTTTTAATAAAAGCTTAATTTAATTGTGGGAGAGAGGTGGAGGGTGGTGCATAGGATAGAGAAAGACTTAAATTAAAGTATATAATTAGTTATTGGTAGAAGTGGAGTGTAAATTGTAGACAGGAAATGTATTAATGATTTGGAAAAATCCCAAGAAAAATATGCAGTAGTAGGAAATTATTAATTCGAAAAAAAAATACTAAATTAATTCATTAACTTTTTATTTTTCTAATTATTTTTCTATAGAACTAATATTATCAAAGAGCCAAAGTTATATATATATTTGTTCAATATTGTTTTAGAGTTCCTGTGTTGTTATTGTTATTTACGTGTAAGAGAAATAGTAAATTTTATGGAAAAAAGAAGAAGAGAAAATATATATGGTTATGGTTTGATTATTTTTAAAGAAAAAAAATTGTTGGGAGAGTCAACTTTGTAATTATAAGAGAAATTAATGTCGTGACATAATATAGTGAACATAGTTTGAAAATCTAAATAGAAGAAAAATTACTAAATCTATTGTGAAGCTAATGACTCCAGAAACTATATATTTCTTAAGTTATAACTAGGGTAGTGTGTATTTGTTATTAGGGTACTCATTCCAAATTTTGCTAATGAAAAAATGATTATTTTAATTCTCTAATTTAGCATTGCAATTTACATATTATTATATTCAATAATTGCAAAGTTAAACTCAGTACTACATTTAATAGATAGGCAGAGAGGCAAAATTAACACAATCCAACTTCTTTAAAGGCTTAAAACTCCATCTAATGAAATGTACTAAACACCTCCTATGAATTGAATAGAAAACACCAAAAAATTAAATGGCAACCAATGAAAAGGAAATATAACCGCTAAACCCTCATAATGAATTTTTCACCAGAACACCCCCAAAACAAATTTAATTTTTTAATTAAAAAATAAAATAAATATGAACAGAAAAAAAATATTTCAAAACAAACTTTGCACAAAGGAACAAAGGAAATATTTAATAACTTATTAATTAAAATTGACTTTCTCTCTCTTGTTTGTTTTGAAATAATAATTGTTGGTGAAGTGTAAAATTGATGAACCAATTTGACATTTCTTCTCCTACATTCAAAGTTTATAACGCTAGAACAATTACTCATAAGATTACAAGAAAGATTTTAATGAGAGGGTTGAGTTTTTGTTGCTCATACTATAAAATACTAGTACAATAAAATATACATTTCATTGACCAGAAAAATACATCAAGGTAGTGTAGTGGTTATGAACTAATTCCATGCAAATGACCGTCTCATTTTTTTTTTTAGATTACAAATTTGATTGTAGTCAATTAATGCTAACCATTAAAATAATTATAGGTGTATTGTCAAGCAAATTTAGTCAAATAGACCATTAATTAATCTAGGCCTTTGGATTGAAGATAACCAATTATTTTTAAGGTAATAAAGGCTTCTTTAGTTTGCTTCTTGATCTGAAGCCTTTGAGCTTAAATACCATAGTTGTCTTTGTATATATGTTTTAATACAAAGTTTGCGGCACAAATCATAAGTGTGTTTTGAGACGTAAGTTTTTAATAAATAAATTAATCATATTTCTACCTATTCAAGCATGTTAATGTTATAAGTCACAAATATGATTTGACCTAATGCTTACTATATTTCAAGCATGAATTCACGGTTTCATTCTCGAAAAGAGATTAGAATGGATAGATTATATTAGGTATAGAAAAACGTGACCATGTATATATTCTTTTGTCCCAAATTAGATGTTGATATAAAATGATTTTTGTCTCAAATTATATGCAAATTTTGACAAATTTAAGGAATAATAATTATATTTTTCCATTATACCTCACAATTTTCACATGTACCCTCATGTACTATATATATTCTCCTCACAAATTTCACCATCTTAATCGCATGTTCCATGAGGGTTTCATTAATCTAAGCAATTATAATTATGTTGGAAAATAAGCTTAATAACATATTTTCTTGATTTGTGTAAAATTGGCTAAATTAGCATCTAATTTGAGACTGGAGGAATATATATGAAATAAATAGTACTCAACGATAATCAAAATAGAATTATAAAATTTGAAAATCTTATAAAAATAGAGAAGTTTATATAAAATAAAAAATTATGATAATTTATTTTCCAAAAGTCTATAAAATTGAAACAACCGTTTCAGAGCAAAAAAACGACGTAAGGAAGTATACATAAATTCAATCCGAAAAATGTCAGTCAAGTACAAACCATAAAATTCTAAAAAAAAATACAAACCATAAAGCTGACTAAAACCTAGTTGGAGCTGAAAAAGATCCCTTGCAAGCCCCTAATATATTCGTAGATTATGTTGGTCAATGATGACTCAAACAATTCTCCTGATCATCAATTAAATTACCAAATGTCGTAAGTTTTGATGAACTATACACTCTATATATTGAGTTTATATATTTTTCTTAATTTATTGATGGAGATCGAGCTCTTATTTCCTTCCCAAGAAGAATTTAATTGGCATCAATCCGTTCGTGAAGGAACTACACTTACTAAAATCAAAATACACAACTTGGGACAAAAAATGTGCAAGGAATACAGGAGCCATTCTCTTGCAAAAATGTGCGAGAGTCCTCTTCTCGTTATCAAGAGACAACACTCAAGAAAAAGAGACAACACTGACTTAATTTTTACACAAAAGAATAAGCATGATAGAAAAGAGTTATACATATGCACACACTTTCTACAAGCCCCCTCTCCCTTCACCCTATATTAAGAATGTATTTATTTTGTTATTGGAACATGTTTCGGCTTGCTACATAAAAAATGTAACTTTTAACAATCCAAATATAAACCAAACGGGCCTAAGTATTGTCATATGGTTTTCATTTCATATTTGATACAAATAGAAATAAGTTAGTGAATGCATAAATCTCCTGCATGCTTGATTTATATTAGATTGTCATTTTTTGAATATAAAACATGTAATCTACATATCATATGTGAAGTTTTAGTTAAAGTACTCGGTAATCAAATAAGTACTTAGCAAATAACTACCCTCAGTTATAGGATAGTGTTTAATCATAAATTTCTATTATGACTGTATAACTGATTTATAACTCATAAAGGTTGGTTAGTAATGGATGAAGACTTAAAATAGATTTGATTTAGAAAAAAAAGAAAAGAAAGGTATGGTCTCTTTAAATAATAACATATCTCAAAGAAAGAATAAAAGAATATTCTTAGATCGAATTTTCATTTTAAGAATAAGAATATCTATGAGATTATTTTTCTTCTACGATTACATGAATAAATGAATATCTTGTGTATAAATAATATTGTCGTAGATTACAAGCTACGATCGAACGACAACAGATGAGCTAAAGTGTTTCACACGGTTTTCTTATAAGATCGACTGACGGGAGCTAGCTTCAGTTTCTACTTCATTCGAACTAATAGTTATGGGTTCACCAAATGAAGTGGTGCATGCTCAAGAAATAATCTCAGGTTTTATTGATTGAAACATCATGAGAAGATTCTTCATCTAAGAGTGAGTGTTGATCGAAATGTGAAGAACAAGTGTTGATCAAGCAAATGTTGCCAACAAATTAAGTGCTTCATTGAAATCAAAGGTTGACTGATGATAGAAGCAAAGATGAATGGCAAGATGAATTTTTAAGCGATGTGTCATCAACAAGCATCGTCTACCTATAAATAGAGAGGTTCTTCTCATTTATTAAAGTGCACAAATGACTTGAGGTTTAGTTTTAGACCGATAAAGAATTCCCTCTCGGCGATCTCTCTCTTTGTAGCCCAAATCTACGCCATATTGATAGACGGTCTCTTTTATTAAAATATCGATCTAGCCAAGCACCACTTCAGGATTAGTGGCTTTGTGAGAGAGGTTTTTTGATTATTGAAAGATAGTTTTTCAATTGAGGGATAAGACAAAGTAGAATCCTAGAAGAGCCATTACTAGGATTGAGGGAGAACTTGATTTAGATAAGATCGTACTCAAGGACAAGCATCGTCTCATTCTTAGAAATGTGAGAAATTTGTATCTAGCATCACTAGAGTTTTCTTGGAGCTTGAGGACCTTAGAGGAGTCTCGTCTTTACAACAAGTTCTCGTAAGTGAATATATAATATCCTAAGGCGTAAGTCTCGCGTTGAAGAACATAGTTGATCTTTTTATGGGCTTATAAAAGACAATCGAACAACGATACCAAAAATAGTTTATCCTCATTATTTTCACGAGAACTCTCCATAGAGTAGCGTAAGTGTATGTGAGCACAAGTAATTGTGATCTTATTTTTTATTGTTGAGTATTACATTAAGTTATTCTTAATCAATCCTAACTTTTTCATTTATAAAAACAAAAATAATCAACCTATATATAAAGTAAAAGAAAAGAAAAATAAAGTTTTAAGTTTCTTTCATTCTAAAATCCTCTCCTTTTTGAAGTGTTTCATCTCAAAATCTTTAGTTGTTGATTATGGGTTGGCTGAATAAGTATTCATACTCGGTACAATATAAAACGTCAAATCAAGGAGCCTATAACTTTAAAGCATACATAGTGTAAGAAATATGCTAAAATAAGTATTCATACTGGTACAATATTTGTTTTGCAAATATATATGTATGAAAGTAAATAATTATTAAATACCTACCCTTTAAAATAATGAGATGGTTTATAACTATTTTGAGAATCTGCTCACCAGTATAAACTATACATAAGACTCATATTTGTCTCCTTAAATCATTGTCCCACCAAAGATGTGACTTGCTCCTCCTTAATCTATGCAAATAAATTAATTGATTACTAGGTTTGCAAACCTTATCTATTTAAATTTTTTAATTTTCTATATGTATGCAGGTAAAATTGAATGTTGAAATTAATTATCACGAATAGGGACAAAAAACAAAATGTCAATTGCAGAGTGAAGGACGACTTCGTTTTCCATGTTTCCTATATAATAAAACATTAATGAAATTTCTCATTGAGACCACCAGTAAACTAGCTAAGTTTTGTTGACTTTAAGAATTTTTTTTGTCTCACCTCCATCATTATTATTATTATTATTATTATTATTATTATAGTTTTAGGATTTGTTTTCGTATAAAAATATTTGCATCTTTAATTTATGAATTGTGCATCATATTATTATTTTATATTTTTATTAATAAATATATGATTTTTTATTAAAATATTAATTATATTTATCTCGAAAACTTTGTGCGAGAAACTCTGAAACAATGTAAATTTTGAGAGTGTTACTTAATTTCTATATAAACTAAAGTCAACATATCTGGATGCAAAGCATGCAAACCGTCCAATATTGAAGCACTATAATGCATGATTTAGTTAAAAAAAATCACATTTTCATGCTATTTAATCAACATAAAATTGTAAACTGCGTAGTTGACTGAGTAAAAATAATAAAGGAGGCGGATAGATAGGTGGCTAAATATGATTATTCTAGTTCCAGAGACTTGTGGAGTATTTTAACTAGCCATGTGACAAAAATTAATTGATCGACCGGCCATTAATGATGAATTAATCACATAGTAATTGAATCCCCATTTAATTGCATGATCTTAAAATTTCCCTAGGTTTAAAACTATATCAATTCACGTGAATAAATTAGAAAAACAAAAGCTATATATGCCTATACATATATTACATACAAATTGACATCAACCCATCTATTCATATGTTAAATATGAACTGTGAGTACATAAATTACGATAAGTACTCGGATTTGAAATGATATCACTCTTCAATCTTCATATCATAATATACTATAGTATTTTTAAATTTATTTTTTTATTAAAATTCTTGGTGAGATTCTATAAAATTATAGTTGATATTTTTCTTCTAATCCCCACTTCGAAATACCTCCTCCCCTCATTCCCTCCTTCCATAAGATATCTTTTCACTCCATATAAACAAAAATTATACTCTCTCAGTATAAATTAATTTTATATTTTTAAATTCATTCAAATATATATGTATTTAATCAATAATCTACATTAAATATATGAATATATAATTTTTAGGTAAATAAAATATCATATATTTTAAAATAAAAATAATATTAGTTAAATTTTAATTACATGTCTAATTCCTTAATATATTCTTTGTCGATGTGAAATAATCCTACATATTTTAATACGAGATAATAACATATATGATAGAAAATACACTTATATGAGTACATTATCATCGTATATAAGTTTGTTTTCAATTGTGGCTGATCTCTTGATTTGTATTCAAACGTTTCAACAGTATACTTTATCTTTATAATATAATTTTTATAATAGGAGTGGTCTCTAATTAAGTACTGCCATGTTGGGTAACTCAATCTAACTATTTAACACGATCCAATATTTATCAGTACTTTCTTTTTTGAAGTCATATTTATAAGTACTATATTATCAAAATCCAGTAAACAAAGCTTAAATTTTTGGTCGTGCATTATTTTTAACTAAGTAATCGGCATAATCATCTGATCGATCCAGCATACTTCATTATATATGGTCCCAATAACGATTATTGTACAAGTATAGCGTATAATATATAGTATTAATTAAATTCATTTGCACGACTGTAGGGATTACACACATTTAATAATGTCAAATATACTAAGCCGGCTCACGCCTTCGAAGAGAGGCATATAGCTTTATAGATAGGTTGCTTTGAGTTCAGAGTGATTTCTCCCATGTAAAATAACGTACATATGTTAATTTCTAAGCTATGCATGTAAAACATATCTATATATATGGGTAAAATATTAAAACCAATCGGATTAAAATATATTATAAAATTATATCAAAATTATTTAAATCTTCCTCCTTCAACAATATAACCTATTATTACACCCATTAACTCAAAAAACATCAAATATCTTTGTTAATAATATTAAGATATCAAAAATATCCTTCTTATAATAATATAAAATCTTAAGACTGTTTCAGGCTAGTTTTGATTCGTAAAATATTTGAACCTTACATGAACTAGTGACATACGGTTCAAATCCGGATTAAGGCCGATTTCGATATCGGTTCAAGACCAGTTGGATTTAAGGGTAAAATATTTAAATCCCTCAGTTTAAACATATATAAAGAAAATTTAAATAACAACTTAAATCAATGAAAAATTAAAAATATTAAATATAAATTTGAACCGGTCTTGAATCGATATTGAATCGAATCTTAAACTCGATTTGAACCGCATGTCACTTGGTTAATGTAAGGTTCGAAATTTTACGAACCAGACTCGGCACTGAACAGTCTTAAAATCCAATTTATTGAATTGGTCCGAAACTGCTTAAAACCGATCTATGGTCGGGTCATTGAAAACATAACTCTGAACTCAGTCGGTTTATGGCAGGGTCGAAAACATATAAGATTTTATATTATTATAAGAAGGATATTTTTGGTATTTTAATATTATTAGCAAAAATATTTTGAGGTCATTTGGGTTAATGGATGTAATAATAGGTTATATTGTTGAATGAGAGAGATTTAAATAATTTTGATAGAAAGAAGAGTGTAATCCTATAATATATTTAACTCGAAAGGAGTTTTAATATTTTATCCTTATATATATATATGTAGTGAGGATTCATCGACTCTTCTGGAATCAATTTGGCATTTTCACTCTTCATCATGACCATTCATTCCTAATCAGATCAATGTTGAGATTTAAAACTTATTTAAACATAAAATGTCACGTGACTTAACATCAACTCATACTTTTTGTTTATTGTTAGCCAAAATATTGATATGCCCCACCTCCTTTCTTGTATCTCAAATCACGCCGGAAGAAGAGTATACCACTTTTTCTAACCGTCACATCACCATTTGGTGGCCCATTTCTTAGCCAAAAACAACACACCAAGATCGATAAAACTTCGAAATTAAAGTAACGGTGGCCCATAACTCTTCCTCTTCGCCGAACTCCGTTTCATCCCACCACCGACAATGGCTACGATCTGGTTCTGGGTCGGATATCATGGGAGTTTCGATTCTTGAAATTTTACTCCGATACTTGAATTTCGAGAGCGTCAGAGAAAAATAAATTCATGTCAAAAAGCAGTTGATACCCAATAAAAAGTTGCGGGAGAGAAGCTCTTGCATTGATGAAGAGATGCGCAAGGATCAGATTGGAGAGAGAGTTGTGGGAAACGTTGAGTTGACTCACTGAGTCGACGAGGTCTGCTTCGGATTTTTTTGGGAGGAGACCGAGGTGACTCGTTTGTCTTCCATTGAAAAGAAAAGGGTGCAGTGTGATGTTTAAGTGTACTAGTAAGTTTAATCTCAGCCGTCAATCTGATGTAGAATGAATGGAGTTTGATAAGGAATTGAAATGACAAATTGACTCTTTGAAAGTCTATAGATCTCTCATCTTCTCTCTCATATGTTTATAGCATTTGTTTTCTCCAATTAGAGATCCCCTCCATCGTAAAGACTACCTTTAGGTTGAAAAAGAATAAAATTGGGTTGATTGTGAAAATTCAGATTTAATTATTCTATAATCAACAACAAAAACGATCCAATCATTTTCAACTGAACGTAGTTGGCTATACGGATCTTTATGTTTAAATCAGTAATGATAATATATAGATCATAGTATCATATCATGAGTTATACAATATAATATTATATATAAAATATAATATATAAAATATATAGTAATAAATCATGTTATTTAATATAAAGACATACTATTTATTTTTATAAATAGTTTTATATTTCTAATAAAGAAATAATATATTTTATAAATAATTTTTTAACTTTATGATACTATTTATAGAAAGCCATCTACTTGAATATTATATCGTTACTGTACTCTCTCGACTATTAAATTTTTTGATATATTTAAAATTTTTAAATTCTTCTTAACTATCATCTCTCACGTGAATTTAGATTTTTCTTTTTCTTGTTTCTATGACTATATCATCACTTTTCTTAATATAAATTTATCTAAGATCTATGTCTCATATGTCAAACCACCTAAAATTTCACATATCCTCGCTCCATTGTATAATCATAATAATATATATTTAATTAAGATCCCAACTTCAGTTAACTTTTTGATATTTTTATTCTTTTAAAGATATTGATAAGTGAGTGATATGGTCCCATGTGTATATTGATAAGAAAAAGTTGGATTGAGAAAACCTTAGAGGGAGGGTTGGAAGTAGAAAAAGTTAGATTTTTACATGACATGTAATTGATACAAATTTGTACTCCACTGTAAAGTTGAAACGAACCTAAATCTCAAATAATACTTGCATTCTTCTGCTGAGGATGCTCTTAGACTTTTTTTTTTTAAAGAAAAGTGTGTAATTTCATTCATGAAAAATTGAGTAGCACATACGATAGCTAACGTTATCTTTATTAGGGTTTTTTTCTGATACAATCTATACTCAATATTAATTTTCATAAATTCTCAATATTAATTCTTCAGGAGTTGAATACTCATATTTTAGAAGAGTAAATGTCGAAATATTAAGACACGTATTGTCGATTTCGTGCAAAAGATAAAAAAAATAGTCAATTAATTGACATTTATTTAATTCTTCACAAACGAAACGAGAGAAGTTTCACAAAGAAAATTAGAGTCAAAATCCATTAAATATTTTGGGCTGCTTTCGATCGATGGTAATTGAAAAAACACATGCCACTCGATTATACAAAATTACTCAAGTTATATGCTTGTTGTCACATATACGCGAACTAAAGTTATGCGAATTAAGACATAATGTGTAATTTTCATACGGACAAAATATCAAGTGTAGAAAGAAAAATACACACGATATATTTTACGTGGTTCAAAATCAATACGAATCTACGTCCACGGGACCTCGTCCAGAACTATTTCACTATAATGAGAATTACAAGTACAACTGGAATTTCCTTAGGCTAACAATCAGCTAGACCTCACCAAAGACTCTTTCCATAATTCCTAAGTGAAACTACTCTACTACTTACACCGGCAAGTATATGGAATTTTCCTAAGCTAACAATCGCTTAGACCTCACCATAACCCCTCGACTGAATAGAGTACTTCTATAGCGTATAACTATAGGATTCTTTTCTCAAACAACTCACTATTACAATGTTCCTTGTTGAACGAATTAGTGAAAATAATCAGTGCATAAATCCTAACAAGAAGGTTGGATGTACCTCGTGAAAGTCTTCAACGTAGCGTTGTATTCGCCTCCTTGTATCAAAACGGTGAAAAGAACAACTATAAAAGAGCATCGTCAATTTCTTTTATAGTTGGAGAAGTAGGGTTTCTTTTCTTGATTCTCAATCAAATCACCTTAAAGACAAAGATATTAGGAATATCTTTGTTTTCTATTTGGGAAGTGGAGCATCCTCTAAAAGAGAAATCAGTTGAATATAAGTCAAAAATGCCAACACAAATATGACGTGATTTACTTCAATATGGAACCATGTCGAACCAAACTGATTTTGGTGAATCAAATCGAACCGATCGAACCAGAAAATAAATCATGCCGTTACGGTAATTCAAATAGGAGAGTGCTTTTCTATGAGAACGGATATTGTGTCTTGCTTTTGTTACCAACAAGTAGCATTCATCAGTTAATTAATGTCAAAACAAAGGAATGTATAATAACAATTAATCTCATATTTCACAAGTGCTATCTTTGAACCATATCACACAGTCCTCAAAGTTTTCACCATGTGCTATGGCATTCTTTTTATCAGTCAGTCTGATCATCAGTTTTTCACCGGTTCATATCCAAGTCAACTCTTATCGAATTTAGGTCAATCTGTTTCGATGAAGGATCATCAAGATTCTTCACAAATGCTTCTAGGAAGGCTTTGACACCCCACGTTGCTGAAGTTGACATCTAGAGTTCGCTTTCCTTTTTTTCGTCTTGAGGCTTCACACTCAAGCAAGCTAAGTTCTCGACGATCTCTTGCATAGCAGGCTACACGAAATAAGTCATGACAACACAAGTAACGTATTAATTTTTTAGAAATGCACGCAATTGACCATTTTTTACGTAGAACTAGCGTGGCCCTAATTATAAACATAACTGTATAATGTTTCAAATTTATACACACAAGTTGTAGATATCAATGGTATGTTGATCCAATGGAAAGGATTGAGATTTATTAGTCGAAAAAATACGTGTTCAGAGAGCACTCGATATTATGCGCATGACAATAATTAGAATATGATCGATTAATATCAATTGTTAAACATATATATATATACACTTAATTAGATGCCAGAATTGTAGGTGAACAAGAATATATACAAGTTGTAAATGTAATAAAAGGATTTTGATTTAATATACTTTGGTGGTATGTGGAGCATACTACAATTAAGAAAGGGTCGTAAATTGGTATAAGAGTTTTATGACTACATATTAAATATTAATGTGAATGTCGTGCTTAAAAGATGCCAGCTTGGTGAAAGGCAGGTGAGAAATAAACTATTCTCATGTCTACTTCACAATTCACTTCGTCTTTTAATTTTGCAACGTCCAAATGGGAATTTGGATACTTAAATGAATCAATAAATTTCCAGCATAAAGAGAAATGACACACTAACTTAAAAATGGAAATAAAAGGACGATTTTTCTAGTTTACTATTAATTAAGTCTTCAATGGTAAATTTTTAATTAATGGTATAGACCAAGGACATAATAGTAGATATTGTAAATTGTTGTCGGAATATTTTTTCTTTGTAAATCTTTCTTGCATTTGACAATTTTGAGGAGGTCATGTTCTTAACTTGTAAATAATGACAATGCTGAAAAGCAGATGTCTAATCGATCTCAATTATTAGGAAGGATTAATTAATCAAATGCTAAAAATATGGCAAACCTTATATTGGGATATACCTATGAATATGATTGTGCTTTACAAAGTTGTATTTGAAACTTTTTTTTTTTAGGGTTTGTATTTGAAACTTGGACGTGTGGTTTCTTATTCGTAGATTTTACAAATACTGTTGATATATAATTTCCGTTCATAATTAATTTTCGTTTTTTCTTTAAAAACACCAAAATACGGGAAGTAGTGTATGAAATGATTAATATAACAAATGAATTCATGAGTAGTAAAAGTTCATTTAATACATTCATTGCATTCATCTTCATTCAAATATAATTATAAGATAAGATGAAAGTCAATTTTTTCTTTACTCTAATTAGGATACCCATCTTCTCTTCACCCATTCCATTCATATCTATTTTTGATTCAGTGCAGAGATTCATCATAATTGAGCATTGATCTTACAAAAGAAGTAAATTATACAACTAATAAAATAAAATTCATACAGATTACCTGTTTAAATATTAAATTTACGCCAAACGATGATATTGTCGAAGTGTAAAGTCATCTCGTCCAAAATTATCAAGAACGTAATTTTAGTACGGAATGGTGGGATGCGGTAGGAACGTAAAACGTGTTCGTAAATGAAACGAGTTCCTACCTTAATATTAAAAAAATTAATATATGTATAGAATATCAAAAATATTATAATTAATTCCTAAAAAAATCACAAATACTTAATAGCAAGACTCAAATTAAATGATCATAAGTTAAATAATAGTTGATCATGATCATAAAGTTCAAAACATATTTAATTAAATATGATTCAACACATAGTAATTCGATGAGGACATCACGATTAAAAAATTTAATCAATTTAGTCCTTTTAGTTAAAAAAGTAACATAAGCCCAAAACTACGTCGTTTTAGTACAAAATCTAAAAAAATAGAGATTAAGGAACGTAGTTTCGGAACGCGAGTTCCTACGTGCAAAACGGCATTCCTACCATCCCTACCTAACCCGTTTCGAAACGTTTTCACCTTGATCACGTCTCTTTTTTGAGATTGAAAAGTTAAAAAAATATATATAAAAAAAACATTAAATTTTCGACATTCTTAGTTATATGAAAAAATATTTTGCCAATCATACCATATCTTTTTAACGGATTGTAAAAAGTTTTGATGTAGTCTGAAAACGTACTGTTGTTACAATGAAGGCTATTTGTAATATGTTAGAAGTTATAGATCAAATTGACGATCAATTAAACCAATCCTTATGATTAATAAATGTCAAATCGATCAAGTTAATGGAAGAGCGGCGCACGAAAATGCAGCAGCGTTTCAGCCGATAAAACGGTGAAA
>JANIEQ010000764.1:0-15247 GCA_024708375.1 Oxalis stricta | reverse complement strand
ATCAATCCAAACAATCCAGGCAATAAAAAACCAACGCAAGAATTAGAAAGTTATTATAAATGTTCGAAACATAGGAGGACCAACTTTAATTATCCCTGGATTAATTAATTAATATGCAAATTAACATAAATAAATATGTAAAATAATTGTAGACCAGTTGTCAAGCTTAGGTCGAGGATGAATGAATCACGTTTCTAAATTAAAATAAATGAATACAGTATATGGAAGAGTGAAAGAGTCAGTGAATCACGTTTTGTGGGGTTAATTTAAGAAACTAACCAAACAGAAAAACGCATCGCACGCACATACTCAGACCAAAACCAGATGGATACTTCAAATTTTAATTTCTCTTATTTATGGAAAATAAAATCTTTAGAGTTTTTTACATTAATGGGGTTTGGCAGTTTTTTAATTACCACGGATTTTTTTACTTAACTATCACGACAGACGGTATATATTTGTTTCAAGTAAGACAATAAATGTTTTATACGCATGTTACTTTGTAAAAATGTCTATATGATCAAATGCCAATTTAATAAATAAAATAAAATAAAAGTGTAGCTGTAGAGGGACAAAAATAAAATTTAAATAAAACTTTGTCTCTATAGCCATCACATACAAAAGTTTAACCTACTACGCATATCAAAGCTCAGAGAAAAACAAAAGTAAAAAAGGAAAAAATACTAATATTTTAAAAACTCGAAAATTTATCAGAAAATAATTGTTTTATTTTAGTTTCGTAAGTTTTGTATAATTGTTTGTTAGGAGTGAAATTTGATATACAGCTAAATTACGTCATTTTCATAAATAAAGTAGGGGTAACTAATTTTGAGCTATTAAATCAATCAATCGAATAGTGTTTTCTTTTTTGAAATCAGTGAAGCGGTAGTGCTTTCTCTCGAAGTCAGAGAAGCGGTGGAGAATCATGAGATCTTGATTTAAAGGGATGGGCTTCTAACGTCACGAATGAAAATAACTGATTTTCAAACGTACAGTTATAAAATGCTTAATAACGTCTGTTTTAAAAGCATACTTGTGAATGGAATAGTTCGCGCCATACGATAATACCACAAACTATTTCAGTTATTGTTGGCGGGTAAGAAAACTGAATAAAATTTATAACGAATAAACCGAACTTTGTTCCAGGATATAGCTTAACAACAAAGAGACCTAGAAAAGGAAAAAAAAATGGCGTGAATAAGTTTTTGGTCAGTCAATACATAAGAAACGTTTTTTGGTCTATCCAAAGAACATTTCCTTCTTTTCGTCTCTCCAAACAAACGACTTTCTCTCTAACTCCTACATTGACTCGGGCACCTAACTGTTGGCAGCTGACTCAGTGTAGCATAGCAGATCGGTGAGCTGAGCTGAATCTATAGGTTCCATTTTCATAAATTTTTTTAATATCGATCCATATGATCCATTATTATTTTTCAATTTATCATCAGTTACATAAATCACACAAAGAAGATATCCCCAAAAATCTTTATCATTCAATTGAGCCAAATTTTGGCCAATTTCTTTCTTGTTAGGTTTGCTTTTTCTTATTATCTTAAACAGCAATGTTTTTGGTTTAATTTTTACCCATTATATTTTGTTTACTTTCCATAAAGCTACAGATAGAGAGAGAGAGATATTAGCTGTTGTAGAGAAATATCTGCAATTTATAACAACAAGATGCCATTGTGTTTTACAAACCAATTACCTCAGAGAGAGAGAGAGCAAATTTAGGGTTAATTCTTTTGTTTAGGTGAAATAAAATCTCCATTTGGCTAGTAATGTGTGTGGGTTAGTCTTTTAGGAGTTTAGATTTCAGGTGATTCGGTTCTGAATTAAGAGAGAAAATCGTGTGAAACTCGGATTTTTTTCTCCACTAGTGAATGGGGTTGATAAATTGCATACAAGTGAAGGTTGTTTTGGATTTTGGCATATTGGATTCAGAGGGTTATGAAGAATAATGAAGGAAAAAGTGGGATTTTTTTTCCTTCATAGATTTACTGAAGATATAATTTAGCTGTCTCTAGTTATCAAGGTTGATTGCATTCCATTGATGGTTGCTGGATTCAGGTCATCGATTCTGTGTAAGAGAGAAAACAGTACAAAAGATGCGTGTTTTACAGTTTTTCCTGCAAAATTTTAGCTCTTTTTTGTTAGGAATGTCCATTGCCTACCCAATGAAGATTGTCTGAGCTTTTGTGAGGCAAAAGTACAGTTCGCTGTAAGAAAGAATTACATAGTACTGAGATCAAAATTGGAGTAGCAGAGTGAAATTTTTAGAGTGACAGGATGAATAATGGGGATGGAATGTCATTTCCACAAGAGAATGGGACCCAGTTCATCATGGGTTCTTGGATCCCGATAACACCAAGAGAAGCAGATTCCGGTAAGAGCTAATCCTATTCCAGTTGATGTGAATGGTTTGAGTGGCAGGATGAATAATGGGGATGGAATGTCATTTCCACAAGAGAATGGGACCCAGTTCATCATGGGTTCTTGGATCCCGATAACACCAGAGAAGCAGATTCCGGTAAGGGCTAAAGCTATTCCAGTTGATGTGAATGGTTTGAGTGGCAGGATGAATAATGGGGATGGAATGTCATTTTCCACAAGAGAATGGGACCCAGTTCATCATGGGTTCTTGGATCCGATAACACCAGAGAAGCATATTCCGGTAGAGCTAATCCTATTCCAGTTGATGTGAATGGTTTGAGCCAGGTTAGAAGATCCTTACCTGTATTTTCAAATGGGCATGTGCAAGATTTGTTTAATTACAGTCAAGGAGCACAGAATTTTGTTCCGACTGAGCAAGTTGATCAAATATGGGGATCTCAGAATACCAGGTTTTATGATTTCGACCGAAGTCCCATGATGAACAGCCAGATAAGATCAACCAATCTTTCACTTATGAAGGATGCAGTTTATGCTACAGCTGCAAATGCTGCAGCCAACAGTTTCGGGATGGGGAGTTCAAATTATTGCGATAGGGCAAATCCTTTAGCCATGAGGAATGTGGCTTATAACACAAACCTAAACAGAAATTCACACACCGAGGGCGGCATGCTGCTTAGCCCTCAAGTTCAGAACTTGAATTCTCAGGCTAGCAACTATATGATTGCTCCAAATATGCCTTCCCAAGTTGGTGATTGGAGGGAAGTCAATTCAGCAAATGTGTTGCTCGCAAATCAAAGTCCTTGCTCAGTTGTCAATCTAATCCAGGACCACATCCCACAGCGTTAGTATACCATAACCTGTATCTAATTTGTGCCAATTATTCAATTTGTGCTCACTCCTTTTCAAAAGTTTCAATTTTGTCTTAGATGTTTGGCGGTGAACTTTCTATTTCATTTTGTTGGAAAATTTTGTGATCTCTCTCTCTGTAACATGTGGTTTACTCTCATGGGAATTTGCGTTCTCCTCTCCTCTCTTGCCAGGAACCCCAACACATCTCTACCCAACCACTACACTCACCACCAGTTCATGGTTCTAGTAACCTTATGGGGTTTTATAAGAAATTAAATTGAAATTAAATCAATTTTGTGGGTTCGAATGTACTGATTACCTATTTTCATCATCTTTGTACATGTTAAAAATAATTCTGACTTACATGGCCAATAATAGATTCTGCTAATCATTTACAATGCAAGTTATTTATTTATATTTTTGTAATGTAAGTGTATTAAGGCATTTCTTGTTGTTTTTGCTACAGACGGTTTCCACATACCTTACAATCTGAACTTGCCACCGATGGAGGCTGACGAAGTCTCAAGTGTAAACAATTGTTTCCAGCAAGACACAGAAATTCACACTGCAAGCAATTACATCAGAAGCAATCAGCTTTATGCAGAGGTGAGTTCCTCGGGAAATGAAATTTCAAGACAAGAAAAGGGCAAGCAGGTGATGACATGTACTGAGCAGGGCAGAGGGGAACTTCAGAATGTTGTGGATTCATCATCCTTCGTTGTTTCAAACCCAGTTGAAGACAAAGGCCGTTCGGAAGCGGAAACTGATGGACTCTTTGATCTTAACAAGACACCTCACCCAAAAACACCAAAAAGAAGAAAACACAGGCCAAAAGTTGTCATGGAAGGCAAGCCAAAAAGGACCAGGAAGCCTCCGACTCCAAAAGAAACTGTTCCCAAGGAGACGCCAACTGGTAAGAGGAAATATGTGCGCAAGAAAAAAGAACAAGCTAGCGGACAAGCAGAAAAGATGAGGGAAACCACCGATCAAGCTTCAGAAACCCCCAAAACATCTTGCAAAAGATCACTGAACTTTGATTCTGAAAGCACAAGAAATGAAATGCAGCAGCATTGCAATGCATTGAATTTGAGCTCAGGATCACCGGGCTTAGAACTGGAAACCAGAGATGATATTAGCTGCAAAGAAAACACAACAATGCCAAGGGATGTAGCACCAGGTTGCTATACTACATTAATGAATCAAATGCAAGCAGGCTGCATCCCAATACAAGACCAGCATATCAAAAATTCACATGCCAGTTCAATAAACAGAGGTACAAGAAATACTGATCAGCATAAGAGCAGTACGTACACTCTCATAAATGATGGAATTGGTGAAATTTCAGTTCCAACAAAAAAATCCGATGAAAACTTTGACGGTGCTGGACAGTTTATGGCTCAGAAACCACAATCAGTGCCACAGATGATGCCTGGCCCTTCTGAAACCAGAAATTTGAATAGAGTGATACTTCCACAGGCAACCAAATGGCACTGCTCGAACACGACCATGGTTACCACCTCACATGGATGAATATGATGTAAACAGTGGAGGTCTTGGTGAAGATGGTTTTAGGATGCTCGAGGGAAAGAAAAATCAGAACGGACTCCAAAACTTCCACTGCTTGCCTCACATGGTCTTGAATCCTCACTTTGCAAGTCGTGATGTCATTGACTTAGAAGAAGATGGGCTCCATGAATCAACCAGGGATGGGTGCAATCATTCCCTGGCCTTGCTGTATAATTTTATGAATAAGCAATCCATTTCGGAGGCCAGTTCACCGGCGGAAAGAATGGCAAAAGCAAAGCGACGTGTCGCTCAAGTTTCTGGTCCACAAGCGAACCACCGAGCAGAGTAACTTTGTTCCACCAACTCCTCTAAAAAAGACAGCTGGACCTGGCAGAAAGAAACTCTCAGAACAGAAGCAGAAAATGGAACTCATACCGTTTAAACCAATCTCATCCGCTAAAAGAACTAAGCAGTGCCAGGAGAAAAAGAAAAGTACAAATGAGGATCAGCAATCCTTGTCAATAACACGAGGTATGTTCATACTGGCAAACATTTGATTGTGATTCTATCTTCACCAGTGTGACTTAGTTCGATAGTTTACATTTTTCTCACAGAATTTCTTCTTAACATCTGATGCAGTACAACAACCCATGCACCCGGTTGCAATAGAGGAGCTCATAGAGAAAATGAGTAATCTCTATCTTTGCATAATAGAGCAACAAGCACTAGTCCCATACCAAGGAGATGGCGCATTAGTTCCAGTCAAGGCTACTAAGAGGCGTAAGCCACGGCCTAAAGTAGAACTAGATTCTGAAACCAACAGAATATGGAATTTATTGATGGGAGTTGAGGTTGAAGGCCCTGAACAAAAAGACATGGAAAAAGAAAAGAAGTGGGAGGAAGAAAGGGAAGTGTTCCGTGGACGAGCTGATTCATTCATAGCACGAATGCATCTTATACAAGGTATAGACTTCATATTTTTGGCTACTTGTCCAATTAAATTAATTAATTTCAACTGTCAAAATTATGCATTCTTGTGAAAATATGATTATATGACTCAGTTTCCCAATTCTAAGTGAATTACGAATGTGCAATGGACCTCATTTCAGGAGACAGACGGTTCTCAAAATGGAAGGGATCAGTTGTTGACTCAGTTATTGGGGTTTTTCTCACGCAAAATGTTTCAGACCACCTATCAAGGTTTATTCCAGGATTTAGCTTGGCTTTCGAAAAAAATTGCCCTTATAAATGAAAACTCTTTCTTGAACTTGACAATCTTTTTTGTCCATGAGCAGCTCTGCATTCATGTGCCTGGCAGCTCGATTTCCAAAGAATCCAATGAATGATGACTCAGGTGAGATGAGCATACTGGTTGAAGAGCCAGAAATCTGCGTCCTAGACACCGAGAATCCCACTAAATGGAACCAAAAGGAATTAGGCCATCCAGTCGTTAGCGAGTCAAATGAACATTGGGAGGGAAGTGAGAATTCTGAGGAAACAAGAAAAAGATTAATGGGCGCAGACAGTCATTGCCTTGAAGAAATTCCGTCATCCCAAGATTCTAATGATTCCTCAATCATCCAAGGAAATGAGGGAATTAGATCAAGTTCAAGCTATAACTCAATAGCAGAAGATCCTATTACAGGCTGTACACCCAACAATGCAAAAGAATCAACCAGATTACTTCACAAGGATGATGAAATCGAGGCTTCAGTATATGAAGGATACGCGAGATGTATCAATGAGTGGGATATGACTACTGCCCTCCCCAAAGCACTGCAACTAGAGTGTTTCGAAACAAGTGGCGAAGACTGTAATTCTTCTCTTCTCATTTGGGAGAGGACAAAGATGGAAATTGCACAGGGTTTGGACAGGTTGAAAACCATTCTAGTATTATGACGAGTGTATGCCAACCGATCGATGACCAACCATTCCAAATTGATTGTCAGGAAAACAGGGCCTGCCAACTGGACAGTTTATCAGTTACAGAGGTAATAGATCTGGAATATGTAGGCAGTAAGGAGCAGAACATAATCATGCAACATATTACAGTTACCCCAAAGGTGGCAGAAAATTCATTTGGTGTTGAGAAATCAGCTGAAGCAAAAAATCAGACACACCCAGAAGGGAAGATGGTCGAACAGAATCCAGTGGAGCAATCACATTCCTCTGTTGAGAAAGAAAATAAAAGAATAACAAATAGTTCTCCACCAAAGAAACGAAAGGCTGCAAGTGAGAGAAAGAATGAAGTGGACTGGGATAGCTTAAGAAAGAATGCACAGGCTAATTTTGGGATAAGAGAAAGAAGTGAAGAGACTATGGACTCCTTGGACTACGAAGCACTAAAGGAATGCAGATGTTAGTGTGATTTCTGAAACTATCAGAGAAAGAGGGATGAACAACATGCTTGCAGATCGAATGAAGGTGATCTTTACGTCATATTTTCTTCTTTTTCTTTTCTTTTTCAGTATGCAATATTATTGAAAGATATTCACCGATATCCATCATTATCACAGGACTTTTTGGACCGGATAGTAAGAGACCATGGAAGCATTGACCTTGAATGGTTAAGAGATGTTCCTCCTGATAAAGCAAAGTGAGCTGTTTATAAGTTTAGCTCTGAATGACTAAGATTAGAATGCTCAATTACTATAAAGAAACACAATGCACTGGACTAATGTTTGACTCTAAATTATTTCCAGGGATTATTTGCTGAGCTTTCGAGGATTGGGGTTGAAAAGCGTTGAGTGTGTACGGCTGTTAACACTTCATCACGTTGCTTTCCCGGTAAGACTTACATGGAAATTGACTGATGAAATAGAGCTAGGTTTAGTTAATAAAACAGTACAAACCAGCTAATCATATTTATATTGTCATGAAGGTTGACACAAATGTTGGAAGGATAGCTGTGAGACTCGGATGGGTTCCTCTTGAGCCATTACCTGAATCACTACAGCTGCACCTCCTAGAATTGTAAGTACGAGAAGTTTACTTAGAAATCATAAGCACCTTGACAAACCAACTAATCTTTTCATTTTCAGGTACCCATTACTGGAGACGATTCAAAAATATCTCTGGCCAAGATTGTGCCACCTCGATCAACGAACGCTGTAAGTTAGTTTCTTTATGAAACCGCTTATGTTAATTGAAATTTATCTCGTAAACTGCCATCGAAAGAGGGCCTTTGCTGTTCAACTAGTAGGCAAACTGACTGTTGTTCATCTAATCACAGGTATGAGCTACATTACCAAATGATTACTTTTGGAAAGGTATGTTTTCACATCTGAGTTGCCATTTCCTGCTGCAACGAATTTAGCGTACAACTTTTCAAGTATAATAAAATATTCAAGACACCATATCGAGGAATCTTTCTGTATTTTTTTTTTGCAGGTGTTTTGCACAAAGAGCAAACCAAACTGCAATGCCTGTCCAATGAGAGGAGATTGCAGACACTTTGCTAGTGCTTTTGCTAGGTTTGCATCAAATCGTTGACTAATTAGAGATTATGTTTCTGGCCCCTATTCAGCATATTACTATGTCACAATTCCCAAAAAATATAAAAAGGAAAGAAACTGTCAAACCAGGGGATTATGATTGTCGATATCATTGAGCTGCTTGAAATATTAATTAGGCTCAAGTTTTTTCAGTATTGAGCAACACATGTTCATAAATGATCCATTTTGTAAATGAACATAATGTACCTTTTTGCTGGCACCAAGTATGTTAGAGTTTAGTTGACTTTGCTCTATCTCAAGATTATTCACAAACTGTTTGGTTGCAGTGCGAGGCTAGCATTACCTGGGCCGGAAGAGAAGAGTATAGTTAGTTCAGTTGCCCCTGTCACAGCCGAAAGAGTCCCCAGCATCGGTACCCAATTTACGCCCCCTGTGTTTACCTGTGAACAACCCACGGGATGAAGTGAGGGCCGTCATAAACAAGTCTGAACCTATCATTGAAGAACCTGATTCTCCAGAGCCAGAATACAGGGAACTTCTGGAGAAGGATATCGAAGATGCGTTCTACGAGGACCCTGATGAAATCCCGACGATAAACCTCAACATGAAGGAGTTCCAAATTAATCTCACGAATTATGCGCAACAGCACATGGAATTACAAGTTGGTGATCTTTCCAAGGCTTTAGTTGCCTTGTGTAATGGTGCTCCATCTATCCCAGCTCCCAAGCTGAAGAGTATCAGCAAACTGCGAACAGAGCACTATGTGTAAGTAAAACTATGCTGATTAACACACCCATACATATACAACTTCAAATGGATAAGTTAACTAAGTTGGTTATTTTGACCCTCGCAAAAGAAAACCTGGTTCATTATGCAAATCAATTTGACCAAGTCGTTGTTTGCTCAAGGAAACAAGTATTATCAGACTGATGTGGGTGGTTTAAACTTTAAACCTTAGAAACCCCCTTAGAGAATAAGATAGAAAGTAGCTCAAGTGTCTTGCCATCAGCATATCCCAAATGCAGATTTTACTTCAAAACGAGCTTCCAAAACTAAAAGTTTCTTACACCTTGCTGTCATGATGCAGGTATGAATTACCAGACTCACATCCTCTACTAAGACTAAGAGAGGTTAGTTTTATTTATTCTTTTGATATAAATGTTGACTCTCTCTCTCTCTCTATATATATATTTGACATACTTGGTTGACTGGCAACTATTACATATACAGATGGATAGAAGAGAACCAGATGATCCTAGTCCATATCTTCTTGCTATTTGGACACCAGGTAAGTGAGACATGAGAATGCTACTGATATTGTTTTAGGCTAGAGCTCGATCGAGAAAAATAGTATGCAAAACCCATGCCAGTGAAGAACTATTAGGCAATATGTTATACAGTGCCTAAATCATATTATAGTTACAATGCATTTTCACATAGTATGTCTTGTTTTAAGAATTCAGCCTAGAGTTAGTGTAGGTTGGACATAAGTTGGATTAACACAAAACGCACTTCATGTGGAACATTTGAAGGACTTACCTCCATGTGCAACTTTCATTATTAGGTGAAACTCCAGGCTCAATTGAACCACCTGATCAAAGTTGCGAGTCGCAGATGAGAGGCGAATTTTGCAATGAGAAGACATGTTTTCCCTGCAATAGTATAAGAGAAGCTAACTCTCAAACAGTCGAGGAACAATTTTGGTAACTGAAGCCATAGCATAGCATAATTTACATGGTTATCATGCGACCTTAGTCATATTCTAAAATAAACATCTTCTCCAGATACCTTGTAGAACAGCAACGAGAGGAAGCTTTCCCCTGAATGGAACTTACTTTCAAGTAAACGAGGTAAGCAGTGTTAATTTTTTAACCTCGATAACGTTGTACTCTCCGCTTATTCTGCTCATCTAAAAAATTTGCCAAACTTCTTTCCCACCATATGCTTTCGCTCACCAAGAAAGTGTATTTTGTGCTGTAAGTCGAACATATTCTACCACTGTACTGACCTTGTTTTCAAAAATTTCTCATGATTGATTTTACTCAAGCACATTTGCAATAATTTTGCAGGTCTTTGCAGATCATGAATCAAGTATTGAGCCAATTGATGTCCCAAGAGAGTGGATTTGGAAACTGCCTAGACGTATTGTCTACTTTGGAACTTCTGTGACATCGATATTTAAAGGTTAGAACTTATCAGCAGAAACCTTTCCTAATTGTTTTACTACTTCACATTACAATCAAAAATTGAGCTTATATAAGTACACTTTCTACAGGACTCACACAAGAAGGCATCCAGTACTGCTTTTGGAAAGGTACACATTCTACCTCGGTTTATTTAATATCTGTTGCAGTTAAAATTGATCTCTTAACAGATGGATGTCATTTACTCGGTTACTTCCATACAGGACTCTCTTAGTTAGAAATTGAATTATAAATCAGAACATACAAAGAAAAAGTAGCTAACTCTCTGAAACCAGTTAACCAAATAGCTAAATTTTAATGAGCTCTGTACCTATTCTTTTGATGCTGGCTGGTAATGTAGATTAGTTATACTGGATGTGATATATACCTAAATGAAATACAAAAGATGTCTGAAATACCAGAATCTACTCGAGGTGAAGTTATAAAAATGTTGATTCATTGCCATGCTTTAGTGACTTAGTGTTTGATTTGTATGCAGGATTTGTTTGTGTGAGAGGGTTTGAAAAAAAAACAAAAGCACCCAAACCACTTAAAGCAAGATTGCACTTTGCACCAAGTACGTTGACAAAGGCAAAAGATAATGCAAAGAGTAAGCCGAAATAGGAAAAAAAGAATATTATGAAAGAACTAACCACGGTCATAAAGGACTAGGAAGGTTGGGGAGAAGTTTTGTCTGACATTAATTTTGTTGTACAATTTGTTCGTTTTGTAAACATCAGATGTAAGCATGGTATCCTGTTAGGAAGGATTTCAAGTGAACCCAATCGCAAATGTTGTCTGTATATAACGAATAAACGGCAGCTTTTGTCTCAAACTGGTTAACATGCTTTCATCAGCACATGCTTATGGTAGATGCTTGAAGAAGATTGTATCTTATAAAACGCACACCATAGAAGCTTAGTTTAAACTGGAAGCAGTCAATGAACTCATAGTATTGAATTTGCATATCGACAGCAAGCATTGATACAAAAGAGAGAGCGGGAAAAATAAATACCTCGGTTCATCGGATCGCCTCCTGGTGTTGGTTTCCCCGAAACAACAAGAAGGGCGCCATTTCTGTTGCTATTTTCTACAGAAAACGAACAGAGAGAATCGAAACATCGAACTGTATTTACAAACTACGGATCGTTAAACCTGATTTCCGAGAGAGGCAGAGAAGTTTTTGTAGGAGATTTTTGATTTTGCTAACCTAAAATTAGAAAATTGGAAAGAGATTTTGGGTGGGAGGTTTTTAATTGTGGGGAGTTTTGATTTTGGGCCTTTTTTTTCTTCTTTTTTTCTCTTCTGTTCTCGTTGTTTTGTTTTGCTTTTCTTATGACATGTACACTCTAATTCTTTGAGATATATACAAACTACTCCTTCAGATGAAGTGTATAAAATTGCTTCAATTAATAAGTTAGACACTAAACGGCATTTTGGAACATACATGAACGACTAAGCAGAAAGTTTGGTATAGATCATAACTCAGAGTCTGTGTGACTGTGTAGTGAGTTGGATCTAATTCCAGAAGTAACAAAGATGGCACTTGATATAGCCATTATCGAGAGCTTGAAACCATCACGTTACATCACCTTCACAATCACGAACCCAAATCGATCTTTTGCCCAGTCTCAACTCATTCTGAATTGCCATGTGCTCGACTCATCCGATTCAATGCGAGGCTGAGCTCCACCCACAGTGGCCGCCATGGTCGTCCCGGTCCCATTAAACCGGCGAAGACGACTGGGTTTTCTCCACCGGAATCAGGCTGCCTATAGCCTCTCCTCAGTTCGCCCCAACAAATTTCGCGGCTCATAATCTCATCGGAAACCAGCCCTTTGGAAACCCTGATGGAATCATTTACCGGGCCGTCCGATGAATGTGATCGGAGACGATCGTCAAGAGAGCTTGAAACCGCTGCCAGTTGCGTTATCTCCTAAAAATTGTGCTAAAGAACGGAACTTTTGAGGTTCCCTTTTTGAGTTATGAAGATGATGCTATTTGCAGTGTGGTTTTAGAGATTTGTGTTGGACCAATTTGTTGGTGAAAATGCTCGCTGAGGATGTTGAATTAGATATTCTTGCAAATAATGAAGCTAGTGGTTATGCTAAATGTGACAGTTTAGGAGGAGATTAAGGTTTAAAAGAATGCCGAATTTGGTGCAAAAACTGATGTACATAGTGATCATAACTGAAATTGGTTCTGGACTCGAATTTTGTCAAGATAGGCTAAGCGGAATTAAAGCCTGATGTCTGTGGTCTTTAGTTCATAGATATTTGGCTCCAATGGTGGCAAGTCTGGCTTTGATCAGTGATTATCTTTCAAAGAGATTTAGAGTTGGTCTTGTTCCTAAATGTTTGTGTCCATTGGCGTTGGAGGCGGAGCTTTGCTTAGTTTTTTGAAAAACTCAATTGGATTTTGAGGTTGCGGGTGTTGAGGCTGATGGGGAGAGAAGTTTTGAGGGTTGCTAGGAAGTATTTTGGATTAGTGACGACATAAATCTGATCTGGGTCTCTGTTGGAGATTCAATACAAGTGCTAGGAAATCTTGCTCATCAAATTAGTGGTCAGAAGCAAGGTGATTCTAAGTTTGATGTTGTTATGGTTGATTTAGATTCTGGGGATGTTCGGAAACGGCATAAGTGCTCCACCTTTTGAATTTGTGAACAAGGATCGGTTCTGATGGATGCTAAACTTGTCTTGCGTGAATCTGGAATTTTCAAGTTATCAATGTGATTCTCCGAGTAGGCCATTTCGGTGAATTGCTGATGCATGATTTTCGTGAGCTTTTGTGAGTTATATGAAATAGATGTTGATACTGGGAAATTTTTTGTTCTTATCGCCTCTCTATTGCCTATCCCCTTTCCGTTGGTAACATTGACTCCTCTTTTCTTACAAAACTTAAGACGGTCATTTCAGGATCATTTATTGATTCCATTAGAAAAATTTGATGTTTAACCGAGTTGGTTTATTGATTTGTGTATAGGAAAGCATCCCCATCTGATCATACCCATACATAGTGTTTTGAGCTAAGATTTCATCTTCGGATCGATCTATATTGATTGACGGCCTCCATTATGTTGTTGCTATGTCTAAAAATTCAATTGATACATGTTCTGGATCGAATAGTGTTTCTGACTCATGGTCATTCCTAGATTAGATGATTACATTCATGTATAGGGATGGTAATGAGTCTTAGTTAAAATATCTGTTTGCATTTCAGAAAACATAAAATTTCCATTCCATATTTTGTATAGCTCTTCCACTAGATGTGGCTTTGATTGACTTCTTCTGCTAAATGTGAGAAGGTAACTGTGTCCTACAGCTTTTCAGCTTTAATTTATGGAGCTTTCTTTAGTGTTTTATTTGACAGAAGGGTATAATTTCATAAAATAATACTTTTCTTTCGTTTTCAACAGTAAAAATCAAAGAAGAGTAAAGTCAAGTAATTAGAATGTTAATGATAAATAGTGCAAAGTGGATTTACCTGAATAAGATAAAGAAATGCGTTTAGAGAACTGAGAAGAGAAAGGATTGCGAGAGAGACAAGAAAACAGTTATTTCTCGAACATCTCCATACATATTTTTGTAGATACATTGTGTAATATATTTGATTAAAAATATGAATTACAGAGAGACGCATTATAAAGAGGTGAAGTTTAGTTTTCATTAATTTTCAGAATGGTCCTTCCGTTTACAATTGAGTTTTACTACAAATCGAGTGGCCTACTATCCAAAAGCCCAACCTGCCACCAAGCGCAAAACTACTAAAATTGAACTGATGTTGTTAAAAACAGTTAGCTCCCAATTCATTCATGGAGACTAAACAATAAAAATTACATGTCCTAGATCTTTAAGACTTGAGAACCAGTAATCTATGATTTTGGCACAAAATCAGGACCAATTGCTTGACTCAATTTGTTTTTAGATCAATTCTCGAATTTCATACATCCTTTTTTCATTCCTTATACAGTTAGTTATTTTATTTTATTTGAGTCATAACAGTGACAGTGATGGAAGACAGAAATGCAGTGCACCGAGACGGACATTGAATGAAGAATAATCTTTACAATTCATTTTTCAATCAATAAAGAAAAGGAAAAGGAAAAGGAAAAGACCCCACATTAGCTGATCAGGACCCAACAAAACAAGTGTACACTCTATTCTACCTCCTCTCCTCCATTGAGAAAAACTTTATTTTTTGTTCCAAGTTCTTTGAATATAGGCCATGGACTCTTGATCGAGCTTCTGTAGACAAAAAATAAAAATAAAAATAAAAGTATGCAGAGCAACGAATACAACAACAATGGTACGAATTCTTCAATTGTGTTGATGGCCAACGATAATGAAACTGGCGTCGTCTTTTTAGGAGCTGGGCTCAGCAGACTCAAGAGAGTTATCAACTCCAGTTAGCTCTTGCGCTCCGTCTCTCCATCAACGCTGCTTCCGCTGCTGATCCTAGTTTCTTGGATTCCAAGTTTTCCGATTCCGTTGAGGCTCTCTCTTTTCGATTCTGGGTAACCTTTCTCTCTCTCTCTCTCGGATTTTAATTTACGTTATTAATCAAGTGACGGGCTTCGTGTTTTGGTTTTTTCCATTTCCATTCAAGCATTTTGAATATGACATCAATTTATAAATTGTACTGACAGGACTATTGTATGACGTTGCAAAACAAATTCCAATTGCATTTTCTATTGCCGCAATCAGTAGGGAACACTTGGGGGAAATATTTTCTATTGAAATTTTTATAAATGGAGCTCTGTATTACTGGATTTTATGGCTAATAATGAGCTTTGATGATTTGTATCTGTGTATTTCTAAAGTCATTGCCTGGCCTTTATCTGCATTAGGTGAATGGTTGCCT
>JANIEQ010000763.1:0-17933 GCA_024708375.1 Oxalis stricta | reverse complement strand
GAGTTGCTTGTGGATTCACGTGGTCTAAAGGCATAGTTTGCCCGATATTGATTGTTGCATTTGGTACACGCCTCTGAAGATTCCAATGGAGTAAAATTTGCATTCCTGGCTTGGATGCGATAGCTATTATTATTCTGCCTCGATAAAGGATGCACAGGATGACTCTTTCCATAACTTCTACTCATTGGATTTTATTGTTCATCACACCATTTGCTGTAACACATGACATCCACATGTCCCTTCTTTCGCAATAGTTGTAAACTGCGTCTTCATGCCAGAAACATTGCCTCGGGGTGATTGTTCTTCTTGCAATACTTGCACTCAGGAAAATTACCCTGATTTGAATTTCTTGGACCTTGATTATTGAATCCCCTTCCACCATTGTTTCTAGGCATCCAAAGGTTGATATCCTTGTTGGTAGGATTGATTTTGAGGCATTCCTTGCTGATAGTGATAGTCTTGGCCTCTGCATGTAAGGTGAGGCTTGATAGGTCTGATTTCGAGCTTGAACTTGTAGATTCGAGGTATATAGTGTTGTTGAGGCAATGATTGATACATATCTTGTCCTACTGACACTTTGAGAATGAGCTGACTGCAATTGAACTTGATTTGCAGCTTAGAGAATTTCCGTGCCAGTTTCCATGCTTTCCCAGAAATCATTCTGTGGAATCATCAATGGTGGAATCCGTTGATGCTTAAACCTCTCTCCTCTAAACGGCAACTACTACTTCCTCCTCCTCCTTAACTCCATACCTAGTTTCATGAATTTCTAAAGCATTAAACACCTCTTCCAGACTAATTATCTCGAGGCTCCTTCTCAAATTCTCTACTCAATGGTGCAACTACGCCTTCAAACTTCATAGGTATGCTATCCAATAACTTCTCTATCCGCTCTCTCCTTACTCACAGCCATCATAAGTCTTAGTTTTCTCGTATAATCTCCATAAATCTAGTCCTAATCTCTCCCATAGATTCTTCATCTCTTATTTTGAAATCCTCAAACATTTTTTGCTTTCTTTCCTTTGATTTTCCTAGTAAGAGCACTGCCTTCATATTCAAGTTTTATTGTATCCCATATCTCCTTAGCACTAACACATCCTATTATCTTCCTCAACACATTCATCTCTACAACACTCCTCAACCATGCCTTAGCTTTCTTATCTTTATCTACTGTTGAGTCCCTAAACCCTCTATCATCCTCACCTAATTCCTCCATTCTAATCCCAACAAGAAAATCTCGCTACTCCATTCATCACTACATCTATCCAACCAACTCTATCTAAAACATCAATAGCTACTACATACCAGATATCATAATCATCACCTATAAACTTAAAAATCCCATAATTATTACCTGAGAGATCGACTGGTGATAAATTCATTTTGCAGAGTCCAAGATAGCTATCCAAGCTCTTGATGCCACTATTAGATAATCCTTGAGCCCTCGAACGTCAACGAACTCGAGAATTGAAGAAACATAGATGAAGAACACAACAACGAGAAGTAGAAAATCGAAATGTGCGGAAAACAGAGATAAAAAACAGCGATGCACTAAAACGAAATTGTAATCATATCCATTCATGATCGATTTGATTCTAATCCTAATTCTATGGCTTAACGTTGGTATCTAGGGTGTTTGGAACCTAAATCTAGTTTTGGGTAAACGGAATTCTAAGGTTTCACTCACCAATGCAACCAAGCTTTTAAGCTCGTAAAAACAAAGACGAAAATGGCGATTTCAATTTTTGCTTTTCATTACCATTCTTGAAGAAAAGTGATTACGGATAGTTTGTTTATATAGTCGATCGCTCATCGACCTAGCTGACATGAAATTAAAATTTGAATTACAACTCGGATTTTAAGGAAAACCGAAAATCGAAACGATAAAGTGAAAACTAGAAATGGTATTTCCTCACACGATTTTGTTTTCCCTCTCAATTACGGATTGTATTTTTACTCTAGACTTAGTCATAGAGTATATTCGAGTACGATAGCACTATAAAACGATAAAAATAACGGACTGAACTTCATCTTCTTCCTCGCGACAAAGACGCCATTTTTGTTGACTTTTAGCTTGACTTTCGTTCGAGCTTGATCGAGACTTGCAACTTCATCTAAACTTCATCTACATACTACTAACAACTTCTCCGAACTTTAACTTTGCGTGAAAACAACTTTAGAATTTGAATTTCGCCTCGACTTGACGAACAAGCTATATTGAGCTACGTACCCATTTCATTTTAGCTTCGAAACTTCAATCTAAACATTCGGACACCTTCAATGGAGTATCCTCATCGTTTCGAATCAATGAATTCAACTGCCATAGCTTATATATGAGCAATGCTTGATTTCCATTCTTCAGGTACACAACTCGAACATACATTATGAACTTCGGACCATATCAGACTAAATTGAGCTTAACAACTACTTCATATCATCTAAACGAAGCTACCCATATCATCAATTTATTGATTGCTTGCAGAAATTAAAGATTCATACTGGAATTTAAAGATAGAACCCTAACCAAATTGGGGCTTTTTGATTCGAGGATTTGCGGGCCAATTGCTCTTAGAGGTGTTGTAGACGACATCCTCCCGAGCATTTTGGTAGGTGGCTCGAGCTCCGACTATGCTCCGGCCGCTCCGCAGATCGTTCTGGACTGATTTCCGCAGAGGAACTTTCTGAAAAGCTGACTGAGTCCTCGAATTTTCCAGCAGGTACATCCTAGTCCTCCCGTTTTTGACGATATGCAGTTTCGTCCTTTTTGTAGAAACTCTTTTCTTCAACTCTTTTCGACCTTTCAAGGCACTTGTTTTGGTTGATTCTTCTTCGAGAACTCTACTAGCATCTTGTAGAATGCTTTCACGATCGAACTTGTCAAAAACAGGCTCGTCTACAATTGGTTTCTTCTTCTTTAAGTTTTGATTGCTTCTGCTAGAAGTTAGCTGTGAGCTTCATTTTCTTCTTCTCCTTCTTGTCAGCTGTTTATTGAGCTTCTATGACCTCAAGCTCCTCGAGATGATCTATTATAACATATCTCACCACGAACCGGATCGTAGAATCTTTGCAATAATGAAATTACTGTCGATTTCCTTGAGCCACTACTTCCCACTAGGACTAAAGTTTTCCCAGCTTGTACCTTTAAGCAGAAATCTTTCAAGATAATGTTATCTGGTCTTGATGGATACGCAAATTCAACGTTCGAAAATTCAACTTTGCCCGAAACATTGTCCATTATTTGGCCATCCATGTTGTGTGAGTCAATTTTGGGTACTCTGTTGATCACTTCCATTATATGCTCGGGCGCGGAAAGTGCTTCTGAGAAGTACTTTACGTTTGACAAGCCAGCACCTAATGACCTAATTAAATTGTGAACACAAAGTAGGAGATTAGAATTATTGGAAGTCATTGTAAAATTAAGTACAATGTATATTCCATCATATAAATATAATATTTCATGTAAAGAAATGCAAATGATTTAATCTCCCATCAAAATCTTTGGCAATCAACTATGAGCAATCAGAAAATAGTAACTTTCCCTATAAGGAATATCAGTTCGCAATATCAATAATAAATTAAAAAAAATATAACATTTCTATACTCTCATTCTTTCCAAAATACTCATCACTTTTTATATAAATTATTTGGGATGGAGGTAAAAGAATGAACAAACTTGAAATCTAGAAAATCTTTTGTAATAACATATCAAGAAGTAGAAACAAACTATTTTCTGGTCCTATACGTTAGAAAAATATTTTTGTAACTTTCCCAATCTTAAAATGTCGTTTGAAAGCAGAAAAATGAAAATTTTGATAGCGGCTATAAACGCATGCATGATGATTAATTCTGAAATTAAGAAGAAAAGAAAAAGTATAATTACATCTCCACCTCCAGAAATGGCAGCGCCGACGGCGAAAGCGGTCCCTCCTTGAGCACCATGGTACATGACCAATCTGCTACAATAATAAGCACATGAAGGTCCAAATAGCAAAAACAATTCCATTGCTACCAATTGCCAAACCTTTAGCCAAGCCTTGATATAACCCCATCTTCACGGTTCCTTGTAGAGCTTTTGAGTAGTCATCTATGACCTTCTTTTCGCTAACAAATGAATAAACAGTCCGAATCGAAGATACTGCTTGTTCCGCAATTGTATCGGCTTTGTTATACTCTTCTCGTTAGTTTCCGATGACACTCTCGTCATTCAAGATGTCCCTATGTGAAAAGGTATACATATTACATATTTTGATCAGTTGATTTTTCTTTTCCAATAAAATTTTGGTATTATACGGATTTTGACACGTATACATTCACAAGATCTTCAAAAATTTATTTCTTGTGATCACATTTAAATCAAAGTATCCAACTTCTTGCCTTAACACTGCCTTTTCAGATATCTGTGTCTCATTCTTGCCGCTTGCCTCTCACCAGTTCTTGTCCAGCAAAAACCCTCTACTCAAGAAATTAAAACAAACTTTCAATATATATATATATATAAATATATATTGGTACATTCAAATTTCGTATTTTTACTCACCAAGGAAACAAAAGACCCACGAACCACAAGCCACATATACTAAGATCAATGCATTCTGTCAATCATTGACAAACAAAAACAAGTAATTTCATTAGCTTTTGCGTGAACATGTTGATTTGATTAATGAAGAAATATATGGGAAACTGTTTGTCCTACAAAACTTAATTTATGACGAAATACATGTGCTTAATTATGATGTACAGAAGACGGAGAAAACCTGGTTAATGGCATGAATGAAAGCATCTAAATTGTTTGATGATGAAGCACCGCCGATGTTGTTCATCAGCTTACTACAAACAAACATAACAAGAGGGAGGATAATCCATCACCGACGGCTCCGATGAAGCCCAAAGCCATTAACAGCATATCCACACCGTCGGCATGCATGAAGATCGATCTTATGGACGATCCATTTCTAACCTTCTTCTTCATTTTCCCTTCTTCTTCCGTAGTGACTCTTTCTTTTTTTCTTTTTAGTGGAGTATTTGATAAACTATTTTTGAGAGAATTTCTCTCACAAATATAAAAGGCGAAGCTAGGAGTAGAGATATTTCTTCACAACTCTTAGCTGACTTTAAATATACTTAATTATTTGTAGTATAGTACATGTGTTAGTTTTCGAAACACTAAATTTTATTTCAACTAACAACCAACTATTTCAAATATATTTTCTCATATCTGGCTACCTGCACTTTCATTCCGTCCAACGCATGAGTCATTAACATCAACTTAGTATTAGTTAAGATGACATATGAATTAACATCGTCTATTTTGCTGACTCATCCAAATGAATCGTTAAGTTTTACATCGTGGCGCTAACATTAATTAAACCACGAAAGACACGTGGCAGCCTACTCGTCAGATATAGAAATCTAATTTGATTCGATATATATAAACCTCGAATGAAATTCAAATTAAATTGGTTTAACTGTCAATTAAAATCCCTTGGAATTAACGACGGCGGTGCTCGACACGAAGAAGAAGGATGACTGCGTGAGCTAGGGGACGACCACCATGAGATTCCAATTAGACCCAAAAATGAAATTCTAATTGAATAGATATGAGTTGGGGGAAGACTAATTGTGAGAGAATGAGTTGGTGATCGACGCCGACAAAGAGGGACGAAGAGGCGCTGCACGACCTCCAACGACGTTAGTGACTTGGGATGGAATGGAATCGAACCGAACCGAATCAAAGAGTATTGAGGATTAATCGATTTCTTTGGGCGAATTGATATTGGGTTAGGCGTCGTGTATAATAACGATGTTGTTTGCTGAGTCAGCAAAATAGTAAGTTGACAGTAACAGCTCATGTGCTGTTGGACGGAATGAAAATTCAGGTAGCCAGATGTGAGAAAGTATTTATACATGTATCTCGATTTGAACCGAAACTCTATACGAGAAATCTGATGGAAAATATAAGTACACGAATTTGCACCCGTTTATTTTTACTTTTAAAATAGTTACTCGAAAGTAACTTTTATTTTTTTACTATTTTTAAAAAATAAATTGTACCCAACTTCATTATATAACCATTTTATTTTTTTCTTCTGTATAGACTTTTTAAATACAAGCCTTAATTTTCAAAAATAATTATTTTAAAAAGGAAAAGAACTTGCCTCCTAGTTGGAGGTTAGCTTCCCATCTGGTCATTTATTTTAAAATATGACATGTGGTATAGATTTATAAAAATTAATCTGTTTTTTTAGCTGACAGATAAAAACAGGAGAATTTATTTTATTATTTTATAAAATATTAAGATGTTATATTACACTTGAAACTAATTGAAACTGCATGATTAGAAAACAAACAAATAATTAGAACACAACTACTCCAACTAACGTGACAAAAAAGAAAAACTTGAAAAACAAATAAATAATTAGAACACAGCTACTGTAATTAACGTGATAAAAATTTGAAAGATGAAACTTACCAGCTCTTTCATTAAACCAGAGATGATAAGCTAAAACTTAAGAGCTTAACTCGACATATCACAATTCGTATTTCAAAAATTGATTCTGTCATTCACTTGTTTATCGAGAGTAAAACTCTAAAAAAAGGAAACTTTTTCTTTTTAATCACGTAACTCAATCTCGTTTCCTGCAAAAAATTATTTTCTAACAAATGATCAATCACGTAAAAGATTCATTTAGTTTCACGTGTAATATAACAACCTTAATATTTTTTTAAAATATCAAATATAAATTTTCAATTTTTGTTTATCAACTAAAAAACAGATTAATATTTTTAAATTTATATCACGTATCATATTTTAAGTGAATGACGGATGGGAAGCTAGCCTCTTGTACAGAAGAGGCAAAGTTTTTTCCTTTCAAAAAGTACAAACAAACGAGCAGAGTCGATTCGACCAAAAAAACTCGGCCCAATAAGCTCAATTGAACTCAGATCGACTCAAACTATAGCACCGTAACAGGCCCAGCAAATCGAATCCAGACCAAAACGGACTCGTGACTGAAGTGCACTCGGACGTTTGAATAGTTAACGTCCGTTAATGGGCCGAATGAATCCAAATCCGTTTAAAATTAAAAAGTTTAAAAAGCGTATTCTCATTTCTGCAAGGAAAAAGAGTAGAAAAAGAAGCGCCAAGCCAAACGAAGAGCTTCGGGAGCAATAACAATGGCGGGAACTGATCAGCGGAGGCAATTCCTAACTCTTATTCGCGAATTCACCGCTGAAAAATCGCAAGGAGGTACTCGATCTCTCTTTCTCTCGCGAAATTTGCAATGTTTTAAAGGATCGATTCGCATTTCTTCGAACCGGAGTTACTGAGCTATGGATATGATACTTAGTTTTCTGCTAGTATTAGTCAAAGTACTCGAGGCTTTGATGAATGATTTTGTGTTTTTTTCTGAAATACATGAACATTGTTCAATAATTTTGTTTTCGATCTGGTTTGATTTAGTTATTTTCCTTTTGTTTTCCGTTTCTTCATTTTCTCGGCTACCAAACGAGATATTACTATTTTACTGAACGCGTCCTGCTAAATCGGATTCACTGGATATTTCGTTTATGTAGCCATAAACAAATGAACGTTAGATTGCTGTCCTTAGAACTTTGATTTTCTATTCCTTGCAATTTCGTTTCCTGGCCAAACACGACGTCTATATTGTGAATAAGTTTATTAAAATGTGTCTTCAGAAAGAAGGGTGGTAGGTTTGAAGAGGCAAATCAAAGAGCTTCAGAAAGAGCTCCGTGTGGCCTATGCTGAGCTAGAAAAGATTAAACAATTCAAAGAAACTGCCGAGCAAGAGCTTAAAGGCTATGAAGTTGAGCTCGCTGTGAACGAATGTTCTATTCAAACTATTGAGGTTTCTGTCTCTTTTTTTTTAGCTTGTGTTCTTTTCCTTTTTGGAATTTTATTTTTGTCTGCCGAGTTTGGGTCCTTAAATTGCTTGTAGGCAAGAATCTCTCTTATCCAACATGACATTGGCTCCATTCAATCAGAAGTTGAAGCTCTTAAGGTACATTACGTGACTTTTGTTTTTTACAATTTATGATGGAATTTTAGCTTCTTATCTGTTGCTTTCGTGTTGGTTTTTCTATGTTGAAAATGATTGAATGTGCAATTTTGCTTGCATGATGTGAAGAACCAAGAGGGTACATTACGGTACACGTTTCTGTCACCACAGCAATTTTGTTCAATAAATGAAGTCTGTTTCTCTATAAAGTGCAAACCACCAACAATATTCAACCGTTTACCTACTGTCATTTTTTTCTGCATACAGAGATGAGTTTATCAACAAGATGTTTGAGCTGAATGCAGATATAAGGTTGGTCTAGCTGTTGATGTCATAGTATTTTACTTCTTGCCATGTTCGATGCTTCTTGTCTGAGTTTTGCGTCATGGTATGTATTCTTGAGAATATTTCTTACTCTTGTGAATATTCATTACTGTGAATTTATTTGAATATTTTTTGTGTGGCTATCATATCAGTAGGTAAGTTAAGTAAGTCTGTGTAAATCAATTTTATTCTCATTTTCCTCCCTCAGGGATATGATAAAGAAAATCAATTTTTACACATATTTTTGGTACATTGAAAAGAAATGGGATACATGTGGAATAGTGATTTGCTTGACCATGATCATTTAAGATTCGAACATTGAAAGCTATAAGTCTGCCATGAATCTAGTTCACAGAACAAACCACGAAGGAACCTGATCAGTTTGGAAAAGCTTGGTTGATCTTTATTTATTTTACTAAAAGGTATATTTTCACTTTTACTGTAGGCGACTACACGAGAAGACAGCTTGCTACTTTATGAAAGAGACTGACATGAAAACGTCTGCAGGTTATGGCCTGCTATGGTGCTTTACTCTTTTAAGCAACAAACATGTTAACATTTTTGTACTTTTTAGTTATGTTTCATGAAATGTTGCCTTCTGTCTAAAGTTTGGCTCAATACCTTGTTCCAGAAAAAGAGCTTGACATGGTTGCTAAGAATGCTGCTAAAGTTGCTTTAGAAAATCTAGATAAAGAGCTTGCAGAGGTAGTCGCTCAAACCCTTCACATGGAAGAAGAATGCCTCGCAGAACAGAATAATGCAGAAACAGGTGATGCTGGAAGTTTATATTTAATAATGCTAACATGAAGCATAATTCAAATTCCACACATGTTCCAAAATCGGTTATAGATCTCTCCACTGTTTCCTGTTACCCTGTAACTGTTCTGAGGTTTCTCCGGAAACTAGTATTATCACTGACTGGGAGACTTTGCAGATCGAGTCAGAGTTGGTTGGTTATGAAAGGAAGCTGTACTTGATGGAGTTGATAATTGAAGAAACCAAAGCATTTAAAGGCTTGGAAAGATATCCTTTCTACAATGTCATTAGATTTCTAGAAACCACTGCATATTTCAATTGGGTAATGCAAAATTCTAATAAAAAGGTGAAAAAGTGGTCCGTGAAATTTCTATTTTTTTCCTCATAATTCAGTACTTCAATTTCATTATCTTGTACAAATCAGACGGATTTCTGTGGTAGGATTGGTCATCAAAACTGCATTTTAGAGAGGGAGTGTTCCAACTTCCAACTTACATTATTGGTAAAAATATTTTTCCTTGACGGTAAACACGCGGAGTTCAGAACTTGAGCAAGAAAGTGCCTCCCTTGCTGATGAATTGCAGAATAGATGCATCTGTCCCAGTTGCCAGTTAGACAACATGGAGGACTTGGCTATAGTTCTTCAGGGAACTGCGGCAACCTGATCTTTTGTGAGTACTCTGACTCCAATGCTTCGCTTCAATTGCATATCCAAGCGACGCATATCATGTATCTAGTGCAACGGATTACTATAGCTTCTTGTCATCTCTCTTGATGTGGGTAAACAACATAAACCTTTGAAGTAGTTGTATTAGTGCAAAGGTGAGACAGAAAATGCTTGTGATTTGATCTAATTTTTTGCTTCTTTTTTAAATATCAGACAGTAATTCATTTCAATTAAATATAATAGAAACTGAAATCTTCAAAGTACTTAAGACCTTATGACTATTTCCCTTTAGTAAGAAGGTTTTCTCTGTACTTAGTAGGATTTAATTGCCTACTTATTAAACCCTCTACTAAAGAATACAAAAAATTAAGAAGATTTGTTATGTGCAAGCATGCTTGCTACATACAGTTTGTGTTTTCATCTACAAATTTTGCTTGTATTGATGACAACTCTTCTAGATCATCTGCAAGCAAAGTGACCAAAGTACTTTTGGCCTCATCATCGCTTCTGCTTGGACCCTGAAATTTTAGGAAAGAGTAAATCAGTTATAATAACAAAAAACAATATTCGTAGCTAAGATCCATATTATTATATTGATCTCATTCATTTAGCCCATATTACTTGAATTCTTCCCTGAAAATCTTATACTTAGAATAGATATGATTTTCCACTTTTAGGACTTACGGTTTCTTGATTAGTCAATATGTCTTGCGGAATGCTCTGTTTGGCTACAAGTCTTGGATTTATAGACTTCATGCCATCTACCTGAATAGAGAATAAGGCTGAAACTGGTCGATGATCAGAAAATTTACTTTCACTTCGAAAGTAAGAGAGTTGCTTCACTCCTTTTCCATACCATAGAATTCTATCACACCTGCCATTAGATGCAGCATTATTAGTGTGACTTATGTGAATATTCAAAATTGTTTTCTGGTTGTTTTATAAATAATTAAGGAGGTTCCATTTAAAAAATTTTGGTTGTGGCCTTGTTGCCAATTGATCAAGAATCTCATAATAAAAAATATCACTAACCATGCTGGTGTTCTTTGCTTCTCTCCTGATCTGCTCGGGAGAGCACCAGAATAGCTATTACTATTTGACTGAGAATATTTATACGTTGGGGCAAATTCGATATTTCCTTCTCTCCAGCCTTCAAACACTCCATCTTCTTGTTCCTTCCGAAGCTGATCAAATTCCTGCAATGCTCTCCAGTCTTCTTTCTTTATTAAATGCCTTGCATCATTATCTCCCAAGTCCAACCTATAGTTTAAATCTCCAAACCAGAATATCCGACTATGCCACAATAAAAATAAGTTGTGTCAGAGAAACAATGATTAAAGCAATTTTCACTATTCCACAAATTTCTTGAAATATGATTTATGATTATTAGACTAGTGATTGAAGTGGTGACCAATTTTAGTATCGGGAAATGATGAAAATTAAGAAAAAAAAAACCAATTTAGTCAAAGATTCAACCTTTAGAAGCTTTACTTTGATTTTCTTGGATTTTTTTTCTGAGTCCATATCAATTCTCTTTAAGGTACAATAAATGTTAGCAAAGCAAACTGCAAAATCTTAGAACTCTCGGAATTGGGGAAAAGATCACATTTCGTTTTCTTGGAATAAATTTTTACGTATGTCGAGGACCACTTACTCATGTCCTAAGATGGTGATAGGATTATCATCATTCTTAGAGGATCTCTGGAAACTTGTTCTTCTGAAAATCTCTGAGACTTGATGATTCCTTCTTCTTTCATCACCAGTCTTCTCCCCAGAAGCTAAGTGGGCGGCAACAAAGCAAAAACTTGTTCCTTCAATAGACATGCTAACTGAGACTGAACCTTTATTTCCCAAATAACCCATGATTCCACAAGCGACTGAACAAACTTTCACATTCGAGACATAATATTTCCTTAGCAATTCCTTTCGCATCCATACACTTATAAACACTCCAACCATCTTCTTACTTGCCATTAACTTATACTTGCTGCTTGTAAAAGACTTCACATGCTTGTACCTTGAAAGCTCTCCAAATGTACAGTCACTTATGCTCATCCTTCCTTCATTCTTGTTTGGTTCGTTTTCGTAGAGGTAGTTATCGTTTGAGATTGGATAAATCATGGGTGTCAACCAAGGGCATCCATATTTGTCGTTGAGAGTCTTTCCTATGAGCATGTTCCAATTTTTTGCTTCTGTTGGATTTTCTGCTCCTATCACGTTCTTTGTTTTTAACGGTACGATCTCCTGAAATCTGTACATGGACATAATCACTGCCAGTACAGTTAAAGATTAATCGAAGTCGGTTAAATAATCTCCCACATAGGCACATACCCGAGAACATATATATCGGCAGCATCCTTAAGATTCAACCACTCATCAAGATCAACAGCTAAGCTTCCTACTGGAGACCTACCTGCAACGTTCCAGGAGCCGACAAAGATTCTGGAAAAAGCATCCAAATGTTTTGAACATTCACATTTCTAGTATTCCACTTTCTACATGCAAAATGTATAGAAAAATTGAAATGTATTTGGACGGAGTGCCTTATTTTCACCTTAACTCATTTGTTGATGTGCATGGATCCATGCCCTTATAATAGAAGTCATCCATAGTATTATCATCTTCATCTTCGCCTCCATCTTTAATTAACACAAATCCTGTACATAGTTAATATTACCAAACAATATACATATTATCATAGCCTCAGAAGCAGAAAAATGACAGTGAAGGATTTGACCTGAAATTTCACCTAAGTGGTGATCAATGTTATAAGTATTCTTGCTCTTCCTCTTAAACCAATTACGAAGCCTCCTAGATCTTGTTTTCTTATTTTGAGAATCCATGTAAACAGTAATAATAAGGATCAAGTCCATGCCACTTCTATGTGCAACTTCTCGTCTCTTCCGAACGAAACCAGTCTGCCTCGTGCCATGGTATGCCTAGTTGTTTTCACACAAGTCTCTCAGAAAACATATTTACGTTATCCTTCAACTCATCATTGAGTTAATCGTCCCCAAGACAATAAAGAAATCCACCTAGATGAGGACGAGAAACAACAAGATCAGTAAACTACAATATTATTTAAGGCGAAGATCACGAGAGTGAAAAAGTGGTGGCAAAGGTTCAACAATATAAGAGTCAAATCTTAGATAGGCCAAGAAGATTCGTCCAAATATAATTTTATGGTTTCATATAATAGCTTAATGGTGAGGGAAACAAAAGAAGATGTATGGACCTAACAAGCTTCCATCATTTGCTTTATTGTTAGAGCTGTTAGGTGGTTGTGATGGTCATGTACTTTCTACGTAAATATTACGCCATCCGTATCAAAATACAAGATATTTTGAATTTTAAGTTCATCGAAATCATGTATTTAGTGATCATTATTGATTAAATACATCTTTATTTGGATGAACATCGCGTATTTCGATACGGAAGGAATAGATGTTTCATATTTAAGAATTTGTAATAAGATATTGGTTAGATACACATAAAATGTACCGATATCTTATATTTGAAATAACATTTTTTTTAACTTAAAAAAAAACATATTTTTTAGATCTTTTAAATTTAGAACGTCTAACATTCGATATTATCGTTATTATTTATTTATTATTGCACATCTAAGTAATAGGAAAAACCTACTAACTTAGTCGAATGGACCACATTTTCCTTTATTTCCATTGGATTAACCTTAGTACGATCTAAATTTGCATAAAGTCTCACAATTATGTGGACAATCGCTCATGCAATATACTCATAAACAGTAAAGAGACTTGCTAGTGCTACTCTTTGCTTTCTCTCGGGTAATGTGAAATCACTACATGTATTTACACGGTCGCCAAAAGAATACGTCATAATATACCTTAGGACTTGAACAAGGGATTCAATGTGTGGCTCGATTTCACTTAGTGTAATTGATGCTCGTTGTTGTTAGAATCGAAAAACTATCATCATTCTCTTTTGTCGATCTCGAGCTTCTTGATTCCCAATAACCGACGAAAATCAATGAAACACCAAGACAGGAACAGTCAAAAATTAATGATTGATTCGCAATGTATTAGGTAGCGATTATATTCCCTCACAGAGGCTCCATGTTCATTCATAATTAACGTACTTGTATTCTAGAGGTTAATTAGATATTAGGTAAATGCTGTTACAAATAGTCAAATCTAGCTTTTATTAGTATGTTCTACAAATGATGAAACAATTAGACCACAAATTTGATTGATTGAATATCGAACGTGATTCGAGGTGGGATGGTAGGTTTATGAAAACGTTTGTGGTTAACATTTCACCTATCCATAGCAAAAGTCAATTTAGTCGAATCATGTAATTAAAAATCAACACGTTAGGTTCACATTACCCATGTATTATTAGTCAGCTGGATCGTGTTATATAATCCAGATGTGCCATTTGGATTGTTTATGCTATGTAAAATTTTGCTGCTAATTAAGTGAAATCTAATTGCAAATCACAACTTGTATCTTGATTAGGAATTTGGCCAATATTGAACTATAAAATGTCATCTTTAACAATATATAAGTGGTTGTTTGGCCATTCAAATTTCAAATCTTATAGCATGTGTATATATCATACATGATGATAATTTTTTTCTTGTACAGTATTATGAAGATATGTCATCACTATCTTGTAGAAGGGATAGAATTTATTATAGGGTACCACCATGGCCGGTGAGATGAATGAATTATTAATACTATATAGAACTTGATGTCTACATGTATGTATATAGCATTAAATTTTGGCTATCTTTAGTGGTTTCATAAATAATTATATGCCTGACAAGTTGCTGTCTGTACAGAATTAGGGAATTTACTTACTGGTTCAATTTCGATTTCAATAATTGATTGATGAAAAACTCTGCAGCTTCAAGTTGAGAGATATATAATTGATTAATCTTGGACATTCTTCTTGGCATGATTCAAAATAATCATTTAAAACTGCACTTGCATGTCTCCTTCACTGACGTACACTCTAATTTGTTTTCTCTCTGTACTATGCAAAAGATAAAGCCTAGCTAGGTCAATACTTACTTGAATAGAATAGAAACCATGCATTATTTCATTATTATTATTATTACTTTCGAATCACATTCAATAATTGTTCTCTAGTATCCTGTTTAGAGATCATGCAACAACTTGATCTTCAAAAAAAGAAAAATCATGCAACAAGTTATTATACTCCCTCTTTTTCTCACTACATGTGTTTTAATTAAAATATAATAAAATATGATATATTTTTTTATTTTATTTTATTTTTCATTATTAATATTTAAAAAATATGTATCAGAAATTGAGAAAATATTTGTGTTTTTTGTTTAACTTCGAAGGGTCCTAATCCTCCTCGATGGGTACATTTACCCCACGAAAAATTAATAAGTACCATTTACTCTCATGAATATTGCTTATCGAGACTTGTTAGAGTCACTCTATGCGACGAAAAGAAAACAACAAGAAATGACGAAAAAAGGAAAAAAGAAAAAAAAAAAAAAAAAAAAAAAAAAAAAAAAAAAAAAAAAAAAAAAAAAAAAAAAAAAAAAAAAAAAAAAAAAAAAAAAAAAAAAAAAAAAAAAAAAAAAAAAAAAAAAAAAAAAAAAAAAAATACCACTGACCCCCAGCGCAGGGTAATTTTGTCGAAATTTGGCTTTTTGTCGTTTTCGTCATTTTATTTTCGTCGCACATGCTCAACTTGTTAAAGCTTTCAAGATCATAATAGTAGTAATTAATTTATCTAGAGTAAGCAATTCAACCATTAATTATTCGGTTTTGTTTAGGTTGACAAATGGCTGTTAATTGTCAAACTATTATACATGATTTAACAAAGTGTCAGAATAGCTAGGGCTAGGTCAGCTTGTAAAATGAATAAGCTGGTTCACTAGGTCGATTCGGTTAAGTAAACTCGGTCGATTCTCATCATTTGTCTTTCATAAACAATCGTTGCGGTTCAATGTTTTGACATCCAGACCGGTAGATAAAGAAAAATTGATTTTTAAAACCGAAACTGACAGTTCTCACCACGACCAGGCCAATCAAATTGATTCGGTTTGATTCATCTCAGCCGATCCCGGTGAATTCTTCCCATCCTTGTGTTTGGCTTCTAATCACAATTTATAAGTAGGTAAATATTGCATCAGTCTCAAAATAGAATTGTAAAATTTTACATTGTAAAGGTAATATAAGATTTACACTTCACCCCTAGTTTTTTGGTATCAATTTTTATCTATATTTGGAACTTCAAAAATCATATATGCGACATGGAGCGAATACAGGATTTTGTGGGTGCAATGCTACACAATTTATTGTGGAAACAAACCGGTTCATAATAAAAGGGTTAGGTCGATTTCTATTTCATAAAGATAGCTTTCTGCCATGTGATGTGGTTGACGTCTCATTAACTGCATTATCTTTCAGACATTCTAACGTCAACTACAAACTAACTGTTTGTGTATTGGTCAATGGTCATGGTCATGGTGGCCCTTTCTATTCTAAATCCAAAATGCCCGGCAAAAATTTTATATATTTTATACTAGTCTTCGGACCACTCTTTGACTCTTCAAGATGGAAGCTCATGCATAGCAGATATATTACTGTTGAATAATGTTAACTTTCGATTTCAAGCTACAATGTTGACTTTTGGACTAAAAAATCGTACAACTTCAGCATTTTCACTATCTTATGATCTGTAGAGATTCATGGGCTCTGAACAAAATTTGAAATTTAACCAATCATAAAAGTAAGGAAGCTCAGCCGATTAATGAAAAATGTTTCAAATGTTGAACAAGCGGATCAAAATGATTCTGAAAACAATACTTATATATACATCATCCGGATTGAATATTTTTGAAAAACGGTCTCCTGGTTTAGGATTCTCCAGTTGAGTTGGTTAGATTGACTTCGCTCATTACAGTCTGTTCTTGTTGAGCAGTAGTCACCTTGATCAGCTGCATCATATCTCCCCAGACAAATGAATAAGCTGCAAAGACGGAAGAGAGCCCTAATTAACCAATATTACCATATCCTCCCAAAGTCCAAAGACATAAATATTGACATAAGCTATTTTAAAGCGATATATGTTCAAGAGAATTTCAGGAGGTTGTGAAATGGAAACAAACAAACAGACCTGATGAGAAACTTGAGCCGGAAGCCTACTGCTCCTTGATGTTTCATCAACAGCATAGAATTTCTGTTTCTCTGTGTAGCATCATCTTGTTTTTCCTCTGCTAATCTCTCTTGGCGATAGTCTCAGGAGAAGTAATATTATCAGAGTCAGATAAGGATTCCCTTCTTGCGCTTTCTCTGGAATGGCTACTTGAGAAATTGTATCAGCGTCCACATTAGAAGGAGAGCTACCAAACTCCTCCAGTGGTACAATATCTATTTCCGGTGAGCATGGAACTTTTGGGTTTCTGGAACTTCAACTTCTTGATTTTCTACCATAGATTGACTCTGCACTTTCAATCCCGACTTGGGATCCATTAGCATTGACTACGTGTCAACCCTGGATTTAGACGAGTCAATGGCTTCTTCTTGGATTCACCCTCAGCTGTTTTCAACTCATCATTACCAGAGTCGGAATCCATAAAGGCTGAAGATGGATTACTGTTGCAAAGTTCATGATCAGTTACTGTGTTTCCACTGTTGCCAGACATGCTTTCATGCAGCATTTTTGCTCCCAAATCGCCATTTGTTTTCATCTTATCTCCATGGTCATCGACCAAGCGTGTTATGCAAGGGAAAGAACAAACTTCGGTTCCATAGTCACCATTTGCTTTTGCCTTCCCATTCTGGATCTTTCTTTTATCATTCGTTTCACTAAGATTCATGCTTTGCAGAAGATCGTGGATCATTCGCGTCTAAAAGAAGTTTTCCATTGAACAAGTTCCTATCAGTGCAAGAATCCTCTGTGTACATCCATTTCTATACTGCCCTGGTTCCTTGCTCCTCACAAATATGGAGGGTAAGAAGCAGACTTCTGAACAAAGTGGTTATCAGAATCAGAAGCCGTAAAATTTTCAACCACTCCTGTTGTATTGCAGCAATTACCATCCACCACCCTCTCATTTAATAAGCTGATCTTGACATCAGACATCAATGAAACTTCAAGTCCTAAATTTGAAGGATACGTTGCAATGTCTAGTGAAGTTGCAACTC